>CAUZXS010003557.1:40000-155380 GCA_963585895.1 Sepioteuthis lessoniana
TCTTCATTTTTTCTACTCTGAATTCACTTGATTTCAACATTATTTAATTAGCTTAAATTAAACGAATATGCTTTTGTTGACATAGATTTGTTCATACTATTATTACAGCTTTCGTTGATAAAAGAAATCAGTAAAACCCTCATTTACATTCACGCACAAATATATTTTCCCATTACATAGTGACACTCAAATACATAGATTTTTACAAACACAAAATGTATAACAATAACGACTATTTGTCATGCATGAATCCTCACTTCCTCTCTTAAAGTATTTACATATTGATTAGAATTATCTTTTCTTCCAAAAGGACACTTGGTAATTTCAGTTTATCAACCAAATTTTTACTCAATTAAAAGAAATAAAAATTATTGATTCATGAATCAATGTTTCATTTAATCATTTACACCTTTGTCCGAAATATATATATATATATATATATATGAAGGGCTAACTGACATTGCCCTATATTATATAGACAGAGTTATTCGAGTGAGCGACCGTGGAAGGAGAGATACAATAATCACAAATCTTCTATCAGAAACGAACCCAACACAAACAGCACCAGATTGTTTAATTACATCCGGGAATATAAAGAAACGTACGTAGAAAAAGCAAAGACTAAGAGATTTATTCTAAAAAGAACGTTTGCTTGAAATGAAAGTTCGCGAAATTCTAAAATATGCTGAGTGGAAAATACCATATAAATATTTCGGGTTCGAGTAATCTGCTAAATAAAAATCGTTGTTAGAAGTTATCTAAATGTCCCCATGAAAGTAAATATTAAATCAACAATTTGGCCACTGATTGAATCACGTGACTTAGTATGTTAGCTCAGTAACAGTCACGTGGGTCAAATATTTTTTCTCTCATCGCAGATATAAAGGAGAAAATGAAAGGATAAAAATCAGAACTACAAATTCATGATTGGTATTTCTTTAAATTGAGTGAAGAGTTTGCTGAAAAACAAAAGTATAAAATCTTTTTATCAGTTTGTGGCCATGTAGGGACAGAAAAAATTATGATAAAAATGAAATATCAGTATCAAGTGAGATATTTTTGTAGTTGTAATAGTAGTATCAAGTTTATGTTGAAACTAAAGTAAACGATTGATAAGCGGGGTTGAAATTAAATGCATTCTTGAAATTGAATTTATCAATGATTCTGATTTGCTAAGAAATAGTGTTTCTTAACATTTTTGGAGGGAACATATTTCTTAAATTGTTTTGGGTTTTGTTCTTTGAAAATCTTTTAGCGGTAAGTAACTTTAATAAATGCAAAAATATAGATAAAAAGCAACGGCTTCTCGAGGCTATTTTTTGCAAACAAATTAAAACTTTTTTTTAGAATGGAAATCATTTGAGTTCCCATATATTTATTCAGTTGAATTTAACAGACGACAGAAGTTTTTATATTAGCTCACCCGAGGACCAGAGCCGTGATACTTGTTTTTATTCAATTTCATAGTTGAAAATACTTTTATAATACTCTTTATTGTTACGTATAGAGCACTGTAATGACTGCTGATAAAGCGTTAAATTTTAACCATAAAAAGACACATGGAAAATGGCAATGGTTGTAGAAAGCTGAGATTAAAATCATATACTACAAAGATATCATATTAGATAATAACACAATCTATTTATTCCTTTTTCGCTCATAGCTCACGCAGAACACCCAGTCTCGTTACTTTTCTGAGAGACCAAGAATAATTGTATTATATTTGTACACCTTTTTGGGGATTAGAACTTCGCATCTTCGATTTGAATTGTACATATTTGGTGTCCTCGAGTGGGAAGCAGCAAAGACCGAGGTGCTCCACGAATTCCACCATCACTACGTGTTCCAACTGACACAAGGTCAATTTTAAAGCTGGAGATCACTCTCGCACGTGAATTTATGGCCGAAAGTAGAGCTAGAAAAGAGTTTGGCTCAGTCGGTATATGTTCTTTTGTTAGGCCACCCCAGGAATGAAGCAATAAAACTGACTCAAACCTTTTAGAGGAGAGGATAGCTGCTGCTTGAGGTGGTAATTTACTAAGCTTTTTTGCTTAGATGTGGCACAAGGCCATATGAAAGGGGCACCCAATGAGACTCTTGCTGCTTGAGGTGGGGACTAAAGTAAGCTCTTTAAATTATGAGAGTGTGATTTCTCTCAGTCTTTCCTGTTCCGGTCAAGTTCAGCTCACTCTTGGCAATTTCTTTTTTTCTTTCTGTCTTTGAAGATTTCTTCTTCCAGTCTTCGCTTCTCTCTTTCTTTCTTTCTTTCTTTGAAAATTTCTTTCTTTCTTTTGCCCAGTCGGCTGAGGCTGTAGAATACGACCCCCCTCCAACGAGTGTCCTGGATATGACAATAAACAATCTGATGGTGAGGTTCCAGCAATGCTGGAGTTTTGAGAATGCGGAGTACCTCTTCATTACCATCACTCCCAGGTCCACTCTGGCCCGGAGTGGTAGCACCTGATAGGGCCCTATCTATAGGTTAAATAGAACTAACGGCATAGTTATGCTAAACTGACACGTTTGATGAAACAGAATAGGTTGAAATAGAAATGTTTTTGACAATTAAACTGTGTACTCATGCTAAACTGAATTGTTTTAAATAGAACTAATTATTTACATAAAAATGGATTTGGGGTTTAATAACCTACAAAGGTTGTTATGCCATAAAACCCAACCAATGAACTATCTTTCTTTCTTTCTTTGAAGATTTCTTATTCCAGTCTTCGCTTCTTTCTTTCTTTCTTTCTTTCTTTCTTTTTTTCTTTCTTTCTTTGAAGATTTCTTCTTCCAGTCTTCGCTTCTTTCTTTCTTTCTTTCTTTCTTTCTTTCTTTCTTTTAATGACTATTGTTTTCTTTCCTTATTTTTAAATTGTTTTTTTTGTCCTTTTTTTTTCGTTATTTTCTAACTATTTATTTTTTTGCACTTTAAATTTATTATCCCCCCCTTTTTTTCAATAAAAAGCCCAAAAAGCCAAATAATATGATCTTCATTTTGGCGGGGCTTAGAATAAGCAGGCCGTATCCCCTTCAGAGGAGCACAACCTCTCAAGAAATGTAGGTGTTAGGACACTAAACTATGTCAGGTGTCGAGATTCCAGTTTTGGATTCTGGGGTGTATAGAATCACCCTTTCGTTACAATCATTCCCAGTTCCACTCTAGTCCAGAGTGGCAGTAACGATTTACGGTCTCATCTATTGACCAAATAGATCTGTTTGAAAATTATCCGTATAAGTTAATTGATACAATTTAACTTCGGGCAAAATATCTGTATTAAGGATAGTTACTTGAAGCTATAACTGTTTACAGTGTATAATTAGTTAATATTACTTAAAAATGTCTCTTTGGCTAGTGGGTAGAGTGTTCGCAAATGGTCCGGGAGACATGGGTTCAATCCCAAGTCGTGTCATACTAAAGACTTTTAAAATGTTACTTGATGCTTCCTTGATTAAAACTCAGTAATATAAGGTACATATCAATGGTAAAGTGGAGCAATCCAGAGAAAGGAGTAGCGGCCTCCCCAACACATCGGTGCAGTAGCAATTGAAAAAGGAGCCCTCCGGTCGTCCTCGTCTACGGACGCCAACTTTTCTTTACTTACTTAGAAATGCCTGAGACTATATAACCGTGTGCAAATAGATGAATATAATTATTAAATTAGATTAGTCACTTTAAACTATATATATATATATATATATATATATATATATATATATAGATATATATATATATATATATATGCTGTATGAATCATTAGTATTAGATTAGAATATGTAAACCCAGGTAACTCCGTGCAAAGAAATGATTATTATTATCAGATTGGAATTGTTAATTGAAATTATTAGTATTAAGGATAGTTAATATAAGTTATAATTGTTTACGAATGGTTATTGCCATTAGTTACTCAAAAACTAAAATTAATGAAATACTTGATTGAAAATTGAAATTAGAAATAATTGCTTAAAAAAGATTGACTTCACTATTAGATAACCCGTCCAACTAACCAACCACTCAACCAGTCAAAGGATCTAATCATTAAAAATATAATCTTATTCAAAATAAATCAACAGTTTTCCTCCGAGGATTTAGTGATAATTCATTCAAAATTTATCAAAAAATTCAATTTATCCCGCTTGAATGGACCAATTCTGTCTTTTGGCTGAAGTCTAGCGCCCTTTCTCAATCTATTTCTTTCCTTTCCCTTCACTCGAAATATTTTATGCATGCAATTCACATGGCGTGTTGGGCATGAAACAATCCTTACGGAAATAGCTGATCCTTGACCACAACACCTTTCCATGACCTTCATTTGCATAGCGTTGAATATCAGAAATGGTAATTCTTGATTCTTCGTTTTCCTACTTCCATTAGACTTTCTTTCTTTTCCTTTTTTTTTTTTTTTTTTTACCTGATTTAGTTTATTCTATACAATCGTTTCATTGATTATGTAATGCTTATCTTTTTCGCTTGTGTTTTTTTTTATTTCTTTAATTTTCACCTTTTTTTCTTTTTTACGCCGTGTTGCTTTTTTAAAATTTCATTTTCAATTCTTTAACAATCCATCTTTCTTTCTTTCTTTCTTTCTTTCTTTCTTTCTTTCTTTCTTTTGTCCGTAGTATTCTTTTTTCTTTACCTTTTTAATACTTCTTTCTTTCTTTCTTTCTTTCTTTCTTTCTTTCTTTTGTCCGTAATATTCTTTTTTCTTTACCTTTTTAATACTTCTTTCTTTCTTTCTTTCTTTCTTTCTTTCTTATTATTTCCACTCATTGTTTTCTTTCTTTCTTTCTTTGATTCACCATTTATTTTCTTTCTTTCTTTCTTTCTTTCTTTCTTTCTTTCTTTCTTTCTTATCATTTGTACAAATTGTTTTCTTTCTTATCATTTGTACAAATTGTTTTCTTTCTTTCTTTCTTTCTTTCTTTCTTTCTTTCTTTCTTTCTTTCTTCTTCTATTTGTCTATATTTAACCCATCCAATGTACCCATAGTTCTCTTCTTTTACATTCTGTCACTTTCCACTCGCTGTCCACTTCCAGTAATCACTCCCATCGCTTGACCATAAAAGTTAAGAGAAAACTTAGTTGTTCGTCTAAGACACATGCAATTAATCTCACTTTGACAATGAGGAGTGGGGAAAAACAGACTACTATGTCAGAATTCTGGCCTGCGATTGCATTATTTGACCCACAATGTACATATGCATGAGTCTCATTATATATGAATGTGAACATTAAAACGTAGGATTCTATATACATATATAATGGCCTTGTGGGAAAAGGCGTTATTTGAGAGTATCTAATTAATCAAGAGTTCGATCCCTGAGTCAGGTAAGGTATAAAACGTCGTATACTCTTTGTTCAACAAAGGAGAATGACAAGTGACGTCACAATATCAATAACAAAGGAAGAAATAAGGAATATGAAATATCCTAAAGTATGGCCAGCGAAAAAAGAAAAACCAATCTTCGTATTCCCAGTTGATTACTGATTAGGAGAGACACCAGAAGAATATCTGAAGGTACATCGACCGAAATGTTGTGACTATAACTACCAAGATAAAGGCATTATGATTTTACAATTGATTTTTAACGGCATGTCAACCGATCTAGGATTATTTTATGCTTAGAGATTTGGGAATCGCGTTCATTGTGTTATATAGCCGAAACGACAACACTTGAAGAAGAAATCACGACACTTAGTTATAGAAATATATAACTCACAGTTTTATTTCTCGTGAGGGTCGTAGCTAGCGTAAGTGAGCGAAAGACAGACTGGGAGACGAAGACAGACAGCCATATGGATCTATAACTTCTCCTTTTGACCATACCACGCTGTGTTATCATCAAGACCCCACTCAGCACTTGTTCTGCTTCTCGGTTGGCGAGGGGGGTGTTCTCAACCCGAGGTCCACTATTGGCTGCTGCTTTAGCGGGGCGCCCAGCCATTCGCTGGCTTTCTCCGTAACTGGCTGTATCTCTTCTGGCCGCAAGCTGAGACTGACTCAAAACTCACGTAAGCGTCTGCATATATCATTTCATAACACCCACATATTTTTTTTTAACCACATGATTGCTTCCGCTTATTTTCATAGGTACTTCTTGTGAAGAGAATCCCTGATTGTCGGCTCGGTCAAGGGTCAATATGCAACACTTGTACATTTATATTGATATTTTTATGTAGTTGTTCCATAAAAGTTTTTGCTCAGAATTATCAAGTGTTTCAATTAAATATAAATAATTTGCACATAATTATATAGTTTCAAGTATTCCAATCTAATACTAATAATTATATGGTCGCAACTAATTGTCTCCATTTAGTAATAATCATTTGTTTACTCACAGTTTCATAGTTTCAAGTAACAAATAAAAGTCCTTATTAAATAGTTAGAATTTCAAGAAAATATTCTTAATACAAAGAATTTACAATTCTTTTATCAGATACGAACAGTTTTTAAACAAATCTATTTGGCCTATCGATGGGACCCTGACAGGTACTGCCACTGTTCGTTGTGAGCTATGAGTCATAGCAATAATGGGGTAAACTATACACCCCAGATTTCCAGAACTGGAGCCTCGATACCTGATCCAGTTTCGTGTTTTACCATGGACACCACATTTTTTTCGGTGGGGGAGAGTGCAAGTGATAGCCTCACCGACGAAGACACTAATCTGTATAAATCGATCTATAATAATAATAATAATAATAATAATAATAATTCTTCGTCTTCAAAATCAAGTCAAAATGTGCGTGAATGAGGATTAACACACACACATACACACACACACACAAATACACACACAAATGCACACACACACATATCTATATTATTTATAAGAATTTGGTTTGGTTTGTTTGGTTAATGGCACATCAACCTTCATGGCACGTTCTTTCCAGAGAACACCCCGGAGCCTGTTCTGGACTTCGGTCCGGTGCGTGGCTCTGCAAAAGAAACAATTGCAGACTTGAGGCCTTTAGGCTCCTAGTTTCGACTAGGCTACCTCCGGGTGGGCGAGCTGCACTTTTGTCTCCTTTGTAACCTACGTATGGCACTAGACCTCGCGTCTAGTTTAAGCCGTAAACTGGCATACGTGCCTGGACCCACGTTTGGATTAGTGAAACTGCTTGCCTCATCGGGCTCACATTGCACCAAATGAGCCGATGAGCAGCATAGACCAGCAGGGTTCGAGTCTCGGCTCGTTCCCGACCCCCTCCCCTTTATCCCCACTTTAATCGGCCTTCGGACTTTTGACCTAGTCTCAAGCCTCGTCTGGTGGGAGACGTTGGCAAATATCGGCACATCAACCATCATGTGTTATTTATTACCAAAATCATTATTTTTGAAGAACAGTTCTAGTTCTATTCAACCCAGAACTGGGATAAGGTTGGTTGGTTGGTTGGTTGGTTTTATGACATATCAACCTTTGTAGATTATTAAACTGGTATATTTCATGCATGGATCTTCACTTTCTCTTTTTTACCTCCTGATTAATATCATCTTTTCTTACAAGAAAAGACTTTAAACTTCTGTTTTTCGACAAACTTTTCCCTCAATTTATAGGAATAAAATTTATTGATTTGTAGATCGCTGTTTTATTCAATCATGTACACCTTTATCTGCTTTATATATATATATATATATATATATATATATATGTGTGTGTGTGTGTGTGTGTGTGTGAGTGTGTGTGTGTGTAAGGTTGTTTGGAGTGTAACTGTAAATACAGAAAGTCGTCTTGCTTTTTTTGAAGCGATGATGTCGCCCACTTCGTGTTCTCTGCTCTTTGCATCTAGTCTATTGATTCCAAAACGTTCTGATCAATGCATAAACGTTTCCTTTTGAGGAGAATGTCTACTGAATTCATGAATCAAAACAAGAAGAATATGAAGATTTACGAGTAGAATGCATGAGAGATGGTTGGATAACGAATAGATTACCTCCTGAAATTGAATATCGCGATTTCATGGTCAATCCGATTCCGCCATAAACGTCTAAATTTTAAATGCCTACAGAAGAAAAGATAAAATATCGGGAGGATATATTTGTTAAAGGCAAAGATTCCTATTTATTTCTATTGAAACTGTCACAATTATCGGAGAGCACAATAGCACCGTTTGATAGAGTTAATTTTCAGCTAAAAAAAAAAAAACAAACAAACAAAAAAAACCCCACACTCAATGCCCTCATAGATGTTATTTTTCTCTTGACAGTTTCATCAGCGTTGAATAAAAGCCAGCATGCGATGATTGTGTAAGAGTCTTTCTGAAAGTAATGTCTCATATTTAGAGACCAGAGTAACACCGTTGGATAGAGAAAGTTTCCAGCTATGAAGCTATTTATTTATTGCTCGACAGTTTCTCCTGCGTTTTAACTGGCCATGCAAGGCAAGTTTGTGAGAAGTTAGCTCCAAAAGTACTGCCTCTGTGTATTTTTATGGACACTACAACAGATTTTAAAGAGCACAGTAGTACCGTTGGATGGAGCAAGTTTTCAGCTATAAACTTTTTTTTACATTGTTACTACAGGAAGACTCACAGAAAAGCATAGAATTCGGCATAGCGTTAAGTGTAAATACATTTAAATTTGTTATTCAATTTCTTTGACCCCCCCCACCAAAAAATAAGGAAAAAAGAAAGTAAAAAATCATCTCATGAAAATTCAAATATAATGATGGAAAATATGTATACTGCTAATTTGATCTACGGCAAATCAAATGGGAATTTTGTGTTAAAATTAACCAAGCTAAAAAATGCTGATATGTTAAAAATACCCGCTGTTTGATTGTTTGATATGTTAAGCTGACAATGGATAAAATAAATTGTCATTGTTTCTTGATATGTTTATAAAGTAACATGTGAACATCTTTTAAGTTAATTATGGGATCTCAAACTGAAGGGAAACAAGTGGAATTCAATTATTTCCCAAAATTAGCACTTTTTGTGTTCTTATCGTTTCTTATATATATATATATATATATATATAAATTTCTCTTTGGACCTACTCATTTTAAAATATTTTTTTCTCTGATTGGATCTACAACAAAATTATATATATATATATATATATATATATATATATATAATTTTGTTGTAGATCCAAAGAGAGAAAGAAAAATAGAAAAATATTTAAAAATATGCCATAAAATTCTGCTTTAAACTTGGAAAAAATGCCACAGAAACCTATGAAATGCTTCAGACTGCTTTTCGACCATCTTGCATGAATCGAGCATCAGTTTTTATGCGGCAGAAGAGATTCAAGGAAGGCAGGGAGTCTGTGAGGGATGATGAGAGGTGTGGCAGGAGTAAGGAAGTCAATACACCAGAGTTGATTGGCCAAAAGGTTAGGGTTACTATGTTGAGGTTTTAAGGGAGTTCAGCCAGAGATTCCGTCGGAAGAGGCCAGCACTGTTCAAATCGGGTCAGTGGCATTTCCACCAGGACAATGCACCAGTCCACAACTCCATCCTTGTCACAGACTTTTGAGCAAGATGGGCATCAAGACAGTTCCTCAGCCTCCCTATAGTCCAGACCTTGCTCCCTGTGACTTTTGGTTATTCCCTAAGCTCAGAGGCTGTCATTATGAGACAATTGAGGAGATAAAAGAGGCTGTGACGAAACCCATTGACATGCTCACACAAGAGGACTTCCATGAGGCCTTCCAAAAGCTGTTGGAACGGTAGAACAAGTGCATTGCAGCCAGAGGAGATTACTTCGAAGGGGACTAGAGTTTTATGTGTGTACTATCAATAAAAATGCCCATACGAAAAAATTCTGGAAACCTATTTAATGATCCTCGTATATCATAGAAGCACTCCTGGTGCAATTTTTATAGTAGTCAACGAAATGGATTCGGCGACCCGAGTTCAAATCCTGTTTGAATTTCATATACAGGACAAAAAACATCCAGCTATTCTTCCCCCAGCATTAGTAAAAATAGTAGGGCAGATTGTTAATATTAATCTTGGTATGACAACTAGTCATGGAGATGGAAAACTGTATTCAAACCTCTGCTTAAAAAAAGATTAATCTTGTGTAACATCCTGCTCGTGGCGGAGAAGTTGGGTAAATATATATATATATATATATATATATATATATATATATATATATATATATATATATATATATATATATATATACAATACAATAAGTAGAGACACCATTGGTGATTATAGTCAGGGAACTAAGTAAAACTATAAAACAACGAAGGTCTCTTTTCGTCCGGTACTTTTCAAGTTGAGGACACTGGAAAATTTAAACAAAAATGGGGGTATATATCTATAATATATAAGTAGAATGGCCAGATAGACGGAAAAAAATTAAGTAACCCTTGTATTTTAATTTTATTTATTTATTTTATTTTTCCCCCTCTATCTGGCCATTCTACATATATATTATAGATATATACCCCCATTTTTATTTAAATTTTCCGGTGTCCTCAACTTGAAAAGTACCAGACGAAAAGGGTCTTCGTTGTTTTATAGTTTTACTTAGTTCCCCGACTATAATCACCAATGGTGTCTCTACTTATTGTATTGTACAAATTTTGCTGTACTCATAAATTAATATATATATATATATATATATATATATATATATATATATATATATATATATATATATATATATGTGTGTGTGTGTGTGTGTGTGTGTGTGTGTGTGTGTGTGTGTGTGACCTGGCTTTAAAAAATCCAGAAACGCTTCCAGCTCTGGGTTAAATGGTATCACAGATGTCCTTCCACAAGGAAGGCTTTGGCATTAAATAACCCTTAAAGGTTGATATTCTATAAAATAAAATCCCAAACCAACATATGAACACATCTGACTTATACCGTGCAAAGCGTGTTAGAAGTTAAGTTTCTGAACGTGTTTTTTGAACAGAGAGAAAATTTGCTTCTTATCGTTTCGTTTTGAGAGTCCAAGACAAAAATATTAAACTGAAAGATGCAAATTCTATGGCAATCAATATAAAAAAGCATTTTGTGATTTTCTGTGTGTGTGAATTGTAAAATTTTCGTATATAATTACTGCCGATAAAGATTGTAGAAACAATCCTGCATATTACAATTTGAACAAGATTGATGGGTAGCTGAATAAGAATATACGCATTACTGTTCGTAATTATTTGAACAAACAGAATATTTACTTCTCATGCCTTCGTCTTGAGAGTCAAATACAAAGTTAACAAAATGTGAATAATTATCTTGAGCCATTTCATATTTTTTCTTCTTAAATTTGTACTATTAATTATGACTAGCTGTAACATGGCTTCTTGCTGATTATTGCCTAATTTCAGAGACACCCCTTTAATAAGAACCGTTTTCTCCAAGTTTTTTTTGTTGCATGAATGCATCTGTCTTATACTGTGAAAAGTGTATTGGATACTGAGTTTCTGGACGTGTTATTCGAGCTAACAGATCATTTACTTCTCTGGGCTTCGTTTTGAGAGACAGACAAAATTAATCAAATATGAATAATTAAATGATTACGTAATCATTTTTTTCTTCTCAAATTTTATAAATTAGAATTCTGTATGATTAGTTTTGTCTTGCAGCGATATGGCTTCCTGTTGATTATTATTGTTGATAGTGACACCCTCTTCATAAAAGCCTCTTTCCCCATGTTTATTTCTTGATGGGAGAGAGCATGAACACTTCTGCCTAACACTGTGCAGTTGAAATTCTGCATGTGTTATTTTAATTGTATATTACTATTTGAATAAATGAAAGTTTTGTGTGATTGTAAAAGTCATTTCAGATTTTAAGTTATCGGATCCAAACTAGTTGGTTAAATAGCACGTCCAAAATGGCCACCGTCGCTGCTATCAACGTCGCCACCTTAGTTTCTATTTCTATGTCCGACGCAGTCATTTTCTAAGCGGCTTTGAAGTCTGAGTTTTCCATCTCTTAGACCGATTGCACGAACAAAGTTAAAAAAAAACCATCAGTTCTATTATTTACCTATTTACTTGGTAGAAAAAAAAAACTGATAGATTCAAAGGCAAGAAATACCAGATCAAAATGCTACCTCTTTGTGCAATTATTTGAGGCATTTACAACTTTCTAGGAATGAATCTTTAATTCTATGAATTAAAGGACGAGATGACATGTCATTACACTGAATGTAAATGTGAACAGAATTTCCGTAAAATTCACTCGCGAAGAAAGAGTACAAGATCTCATTAATAAATCATTAATTCTTTGCGGTTCACTTGAATCATATGATGAGATAATGACGTCATTGGAAAATTGAGACAACGTTCTCTGCAGTTCAATGGAGCTTTGGGGAGTGTGAAGTACCACTTCATTGCTATTACTCCCAGGTCCACGCTGATCCGGTATGATTGTCCCTTTTAGGGTCCCATGTATGGGTCAAACAGAACTATTTCTTCTTTTAGTTGGGATTATTATTAATATCAAATACAATTATTAGTGTGAGCAATACTTGAAGCCATTTAACTGCGTGCAAAGAAATGGACTTTAACTCGTTTAAAAATAAAGTTACCTCCGGAGGCATTGGCCTCTACCTGAATGCAGTCAAAAAAAAGTACATGTGTTTTAATCTAGAAAGAGACTATTCGACTCTAAACAGCGATTCTCTGAAATTAGAGGACAAGTTGACGCACCTTAGTAGCAGTGTCTAATCTACTGAAAGTGACATCAATATGTACCTTGCGATGGTGTGGACTGCTATCGATGGGCTATCAATTATATAGAAATCTGACCTGTCTGATAAAATAAAACTGAATTTACTCCAAGCAACAGATGTGTCAATATCACTTTATGGATGCACCACATGGACGCTGACAAAAACACAAAAAAAAACTAGACAGGAACTTCACAAGAATGCTACGAGCTATATTGACAAATCCTGGAAGCAACACCCCACGAAACAACAGCTGCACGGCTGCTTACCTCCTATCTCTAAAACAATCCAAATAAGACAAACAAAACATGCAGGTTACTGCTCGAGAAGAAAGGACGAACTTATGAGTGACATTCTCCTATGGACCCTCTCACATGGACGTGCAAGTGTTAGCCTACCAACTAGAACCTACCTACAGCAGCTCTCTACAGATACAGGATGTAGTCTGGAAGATCCCCGGGAACGATAGACGATTGGGACAAATGGCTAGAGATAGAGTCAGATAAATCCCTACTAGCAGCGCGACTTGATGATGATGATATATATAACAAGATTTGGAATTAATTAATCATCAAGAGTTGATATGCCATTAAACTAAATAACCTAACCTAACAATATAATTGTGAGCGTGTAAATGAGCTCTGGTTCGTTAAAAATTTTCCCTGCAAATTATTCGCTTACAAATCGGATATATATATATATATATATATAATTTTGCATTAAATAACCTACAAAGGTTGATATGCCACAAAATCCAACCAACCAACCTACCAACCAACCAATAATCAGCCAACAACAGTTCAAGTTTAAATGACTAATTTTAAAACTGGTCATTTTTCTAATAAACAAAGGAATCCTCCGTGTTGTGGAGAACTCCTGATCCCGGATTCCTTAAATTGACTTATACACTTATTTACACAGGTGATCATTTCTATTGTAATTATGTAAAATATTAATTAAAAAGCAGGTTAATGTCGCTCGTGTCTTGATGGAGGATTTAAAGTTGGGTCACAGCGTACATTTACTAAGAGGATCAGTGTCACGCCAGTCCTCTTCACTCTATTTCTCTTTGTAATTGTTGCTTTGAGTGTTCAGTCAACCTTTCATATGCCTTTCAGGGATTTCAGTCAGACGAGTTTCTTAAATATACTGTTTTATTTAGTGATTCCTGTGGGATGAGATTTAAACAAAGCAGACTCTCTAATATTCAACTTGAGTAGTGAACACGATTGTATATACAGGGCCAGTGCCAGGCTTTACTGATTGTTGTAAATCAGTTTGACTTGTGCCATTGCAAACTGACGCTCACTGATGATAGGACTTAGAATACTCGGACGGTATCCCCAGCCGAGGGGTAATACTCCCTCGCCAAAAAAAGGATGTCTTTGGTAAGAAGTGCATTTGATCGTATAGCATCAGTTCTGTATCTCTGGGAAACCTTGAATACTCTTCATTGCTATTATTCCCAAATCTCTTTTACCCCCAGTGATATTACTAGTTAGAGTTGAATCTGTGGGTAAAATAGATCTGTTTAAAAATTAATCATATTCGATAGGTTTGGTTTAATTTTTTTTTTTTTTTGCTTATCAGCCCTTGTAGGTTAATTAATGCCAAATCCTCTTTATACTCTCTCTCTCTCTTTCACACACACACACACATACGCACACACACACACACACACACACATATATATATATATATATATATATATATATATATATACATATATATATATGTATGTATGTATTAGATATGATTTGTTTAACTCATTTTGTAGACAACATTATTAAACGAGTATGAGCTCACTTTTATGGACATAGTTCATTAGTTTAAAGCATCTTTATCAAAGACGAATAATTCTATCTACTATCAATCATTTGTAGGTAATTTCATTTTTAAATGAGTCACAACTAATTTGTTTCCACACTAGTATTGCTATTGTTTTTACACATTTAAATGGTTTCAAGTATTGCTATCTAACACTACTAATTCTATTCAATATTAATCATTTATTTGAATACAGTGAAGCGGTTAAAAATATAGCTATTTAACACAAATTATCTTTTAAAAACTTCATTCTTTTTCACACAGTCAAATGAATTGCTTAGTATCACTAACAATTCACATAAGCATTAGTGATTTGCCTACACAGTTAAATGATCAAGCAGTTCTATTTCTAGCAATTCAATTTAGCATGTGTCATTTGCACACTATTCAAATTATCAAACATTTTTATTTGACCCATTGATAGAACCCTATCAGGTGTTGGCACTCTGGGCCAGAGTGGACTTGGGGGCAATGAAGGGGTACTTCATATTTCCCAAACTCCACGCCTAGAATCTCACTATCAGATTGTTTAGTGTCATACCCAGGACATTCGTTGGTGGGGGTATCTTACACCTCTGCAGAGATGCAGTTGGTGTATTCTACAGACCCTGATGACTGGCTGTCATAATCGACGGGACCGTGTGCAGAAAAAACAAAACCTCTTAAAAAACCCAACTATACAAAAAATGTAAATATCAACGGAATTCCATAACAACTGGGTCAAGATTAACCTTGATGGGTTTTCATGCCGTTAAAGTCAATCAATCCATCATAGACAACTCTGTTCATTAGTTTCATGTAGAGCATGTAAGCCCCATAGGTTTGCACATGTGCAGGCAGAGGCTTGCACATGCGCAGAAACAAAGAAGGAAGTCTATTAATCCAACTTTGATCCATGCTTGCGTGTATTCACGTCAAGGAAAACAGCTTTGGTAATTAAAATTACTAATTTATGAAAGAAAAAAAAAAAAAAGAAAAAAGAAAAAAACCCAACCAAAAACGAAAAACCTAAGCGCTCAGAATAAAAATGCATAGCATTTTTTGTCAAATTGACCCCAGAGGTCAGGAAAATAAATTTGTGAAAGTGTTGAATGTTGATTTGGTAAAAAATACGGAAAATGACAGAATTTCGTTAATAATATAACAGGACATTTTATCCTAAAATAGGAAGACATTTTCTTTCTTTCTTTCTTTTTTTTTCGATTTCTGTTGCATGAAAATCCGAAAAAAATGAAATAAGCAAACAAATCAACAACAATAAAAAACAAAAAACAAAAAAACAAATAAACAAAAAAACAACGATGAACATAAAAAAAAGGAATGATTAACAACAACAACAACAACAACAACAACAACAACAACAACAACAACAACAACAAATGAAACAAATGAATATAGAATAAGTGAAAAAGAAAATAAATACATAAATAAGAAATAAGAAATAATTATGTGTGTGCCAAAAGTTCGCAACTGGCACGTCTATGTGTAAGAATCCATAAAAGAACGTCGTTTTTGACATTGTCCTTACGTCTCAAGCAGTACTCAGCATCTGGTTCGCTTTACTTGATGATGGGAGGTATGTGGCCCTACACCTGCTGTTTTGTGCATTGTTGCTTGCAGGATTTATTCAGAATAGCTCCTAATATTCTTGTGTAGTTTCCAGTTAGCTTTTTCTCAATACATTTCGTTAGAGTTCAGTTGGTGCATCCATAGTGTAGTACTGATACGGACAAAGCTAAGAAAAAATCTTGTTTTATTTAATCAGAGATTAGATTTCAATATGATCGACGACCTGTCGATAGCAGTTCACAAATGTTGGTATCGCTCTTAGTAGATGAGATATTCCTGCCGAGGTATGTGAACTGGTTTACTAATTTTAGAGGCTTGCAACTTAAAGCCGAGGTGGCTCCTTCTTGTTTAAAGCTCATAAACTCTGTTTTATTTGCGTTCACGTAAAAACCAACGCCTTCTGCTAGTTGCTCTAGTTTAAGCAGCCAGGATTCGGCTTGAGCATGTGTATTAGCGAAAAGTGCTTGATCATCTGCGTAGACCGAGTCTGTTATACTTTCTGCAGGATACCGTCTGCCTCTTGTCTTTTTAAATCTGAAGCCATTTTCTATCATTAGATCTATTGAAGCCTGTAGTTAAATAATTGACTAAGTAATTGGAGCAGATTATAGATATATTTGGTGCTTTTGTCTTTCCTTGTGAGACTCTAACGACAATGTCAAAAAAGTAGGAATTGTAAAATTCTCCTAAAATTATGAAATTGCCATTTGTGCTCGGAGGAAAAAAACAAATTATAAGTTTTTCCGAATTCAAGTAATTTACAAAATAAAAACTCGCAGGTGGTAGCTAACTGTAGATATTTACTGAATAATTTGGCGCCAGATTAAGCCAGGCAAATAAGTATGTCGACCACGTTATTGTCACGAGACTCAAAGATTACATTTTCCTTCAGTTGAATCTAACAGTCATCAGACGGATCGAATACTATCTTACAACCGGCACCGTGAAACTCAGAGTCGTGCATTTTAATCCAGTTTTTATTATTATCCTACTTTATAATTTTACTCATAACTATATTTTCAATCTTTCACTGTATTTTTCAAAAATTACACATTTATTTGTCTAGAATCATTTGTTCACACAACAACTCTATCTAATACAAATACTTTGCATTCATTTGCTTTGCTTAGATTGGTTTTATGACATATAAACCTAATGCCAAATCCTCTTTATACATATATAATCCATAGTTAAGGGCGACCAGGAGGCTCCCTTTTCAATAGCTACTACACCGAGATGTAGGGGAGGCAGCTACTCCTTTCCCTAGATTGCTCCACTTTACCCTTGATACGTACCTTATATTGCTGTGTGTAAAGCAAGGAGGTATTAAGTACCATTTTAAAAGTCTTTGGTATGATGCGACCTGGGATTGAACCCAGGTCTCCCGGAACACTGGCGAACACTCTACCCAAAAGGACAATAACCGGTTTATACATATATAAAGTAAAGTAAAGTTAGCGACCGTAGTCGAGGGCGACCAGAAGGCTCATTTTTCAATAGCTACTACACCGGGGGAGACGCTACTCCTTTTCCCTAGATTACTCCACTTTACTCTTGATATGTACCTTATATATTATTTGTAAACACATTTTATTGAGAAAACTTGTCGACGAGCCTGAGCTCATTTGCTAAACGGCTGGAGAAGAAGCTAGACGGCAATTACACAAGAATGTTGCGAGCAATATTGAATAAGTCCTGGCAGCAACACCCCACAAGGCACCAACTATACGGCCACCTGCCTCCCATCACGAAAACTATCCAAGCTAGACGAACCAGACATGCAAGACACTGTTGGAGAAGCAAGGACGAGCTCATAAGTGATGTACTCCTATGGACCCCCGCATATGCCCGAGCAAAAGCAGGACGACCAACTCGAACATACATACAGCAGCTATGTGAGGATACGGGATGTAGCCCTGAAGACCTGCCAGAGGCGATGAATGATAGGGAGCAGTGGCGAGAGAGGGTTAGGGATATCCGTGCTAGCGGCACGACATGACGATGATGATATAGTATTTCTATGTATCACTCACTATTCAATCAGACATTGAATTATTTACGCACTGTTTAAATAGCCAAACAGTTCTATTTGACTTATAGATAAGACCCTATCAGGTGCTACCACTCCGGGTCAGAGTAAACCTGGGAGCAATGGTAATGAGGGAGTACTCTGCATTCCCCAAATAGTTTTACTGGAACCTCACTATCAGATCGTTTAGTGTCATATCCATAGCTGGAACCTCACTATCTGATCGTTTAGTGTCATATGCAGGACATTCGTTGGGGTGAGAGTCTTGCACCTCGGTAGAGATGCAGTTGGTGCATTTCATGGCCCCAGCTGACTAGCATATCTATTTTGCATTCAGTTGAAGGATTTAAAGTATTCCTATCTAATATCTATAATTCTATTTGATAATGATCATTTGTTTGCACAGTCATAATTGTTTCATGCATTCCAATCCAATATTAATAATTTTCAAAGAGTTTTGACCCCTAGACAAGACCCTACCACTCTAGGTCAGAGTGGAGCTGGCAATAATGGCAATAAAGGAGTACTACTCTTTATTTCTTTTATTTAATGGACTATCAACCTTCGTGGATTATTGAACGCCAAAGCCATCTTTGTAGAAGAGAAATAGTGGTACTATTTAAATCATAGTTGGGGGAATCAGGAGGTTCATGCCTTTCTCAAGGGTATTAGTCCGAAAGTGAACGTAATAGCAGAATCAGAGTTCGAACTCACGAACTACGATGTCACAATCCAGCACATTAGCCACTACTTCACGGTGACTTCCCCACCATATAATTGCTTTAAAATACTGATTTCAGTATAAGTTGATATGCCGTAAATCCAATAACGGAATTTCTTTTATTTCATTCTTATTCTGTTTGTCTGTATATAGCCGTCATTTACATGGCCGAGCCTCGTTTAGCACTAGAGTAAAAGAATGGGGCATGTATTAAGTTTCAACCTCCCTTACAATAGAATGCTAGCCTAGCAAGTGAATCATTTCATCAAGGGTGGTGTCCATTTGTCAGTATGTATTTATTTGTATTTAATAAGCTTTGCTTAAGGCTGCTTGTCAGTGGTCACCCATTTAAGAACTGAACAGGCACATTTATGCTTAACTTCGGGGACCTTGTTGAAACCACTACTTTCAGTGTGATTTGTCTGTAGGTCGCTTTTCACATAAATGTTCTTTATGAAGTTTTGCTTAGTTGTAACGCAAGACCAGAAAAATTGAACCCTTACTGGGAATCGAACTCACTAACAGTAGTCTGCTCACTAATCATTATGTTGCATTAAGTGCTCTGTTATTCATCAAACTTAACTTAGATGTAGCACGAGGTGAGTAATGAAAATCGAACTAGTAATGATTAATTTGCCTACAATTGCACCACATCAGGATAACTAAAAGCATAAGATTATATTATAGCGGGCAAAAGGTAGTAAATTCGGAGCTCCGAGTGAGAACAGAACCCATTACTCATTAGTATTCGTGACCAGCTCGCTAATCGTTTTACTACGACTATATGCCCTACTCATCAGTATATATTCCAATGTACATATTTGTGTGAGAGCGTTTTGGTATGTTCACCAGACAACCTAATCTCTACATAGTCAACGTGTCTCTAAGGTATATAAACAAAGAGATGGAGAAAAGCAAAGGATTTTTATCTATATTTCAATGCCGTCTGCTTCTTCGTTTCCTGTCAGAAAACTTACTTTGAATATTACGTTTCGTTCAACTTTTACCCGGACACACAATACACTTCAATGTAGAAAGTGTTTTCATGTATAGCAAAACCCAAATCAAAAGAGACGCGCATTAAGTGAAGGTTATCGTCGTAGAAAATGAACTCGGTTAGACAGGTTCAAATCCCTTCCATACCAGCAATGGGTAACTGATCGGTCGTGTTGTATACTTCTCATAGACCCAACCAAGAACATAATCCAAGATAATGAACGAACTTCAATGAACGAAACGAAGCACACTTCTTTATAAAAAATCTCTCTCTCATTTTATTCTCGAAGCGGGTACACAGTAAGTTTGAGAGATAGATGGAGAGACATACTCAGAGACATACTCCGAGACATACTCAGAGAGGGGACTTCTTCTTGCCTCATATCTTCTTCCTTGAGCCAGGGGGTGCAAACGCTTGCAAGCCGTTTCGTCAAAGATGACCTAATGGATGATCGGCTGCGTAACCCTGGCTCGACTCTCGATTCTGACTGGACTCTAAATCTGACCGTGTGGTTCTCATATCCCGTTGTCTTCTTTCCGGTTACATACCTGCTCGACGGGCTTACCCCGACGCACTGCCTTCCCCCCGTTTACTAATCACAACATGACAGTAATTGATGATATTAACCACTAGTAAGTTATTATAGTTTCAAGTTAATTATGTTTAATACTAATTATTTATGTACAATTATATAGACTCAAGTAATTATTCCTAATTATTATTATTATTAATAATAATAATAATAATTTGTGATCTATGAATCAAATAAGTACACCGTTTAGTTCTATTTGACCCATAGATAGGACCCTATCAGGTGCTACCACTCCGGGCCTGAGTGGACCTGGGAGCAATGGCAATGAAGATGTAATCAACTTTCCGTAAAGCTCCAGCATTACTGAAACCTCACCATCAGATTGCTTAGTGTCATATCAGGACATTCGTCTTACCCCTCTACAGAGAAGCAGTCGGTGTATTCTACAGCCCTAGCTGACTGGGCAATTCACACAGTTATATGGTTTGAAGTATTCCTATCTAATATTAATAATTTTCAAACAGATCTATTTAAACTACGGAGAGGACCCTAACCGGTAATGCCACTATATGTTTGGGTAGACCTCGGAGTTATGGCAACAAAAGTGTAATTTCAATCTCCCCATAGCTCAGGAACTGGAACCTCACCACCGGATGCAGTTTAGTGTCATACGCAAGACACCTCTCCTTTTTTGGAGGGGTTTTCATTACTCAGTATGGTTTCAAGTCGGCGCATCCTGCTCCCCACTGACAGGACCACGAATAAGAAGAAGGATAGAGAGAGAGTGGGGGGAAGAGAGGGGGTAGGTTAAAAAGAGGTAAGAAAACAGGTCAAAAAGGTTAGGAGGCGAAAGAAAAGAGTGAGAATATACACAAACAAATGCCCAAAACAATGAATAGACGTTATCGCCCCCTCTCTGCATTATATTATTTCTTTTCAGATGGACGTTCGGTGAGTTTGACCCCAGCCTATTGGCTTCTACAGGTCAAGCAGAAAAAACAGATGCACGTATGCATGTAAGAAAAAACAAATGACGTGGAAGACGTCCTATTATGATTCCAGCAAACATAAAATACGTATTGCTAAGGTTTTTTTTATAAGTTTTTCTCTACATGTGTTCTTTTCTGGGCATATATTTATGAACACCTGGTAGAGTGAGTGAGTCTGTATGTCTGACTGTCTCAGTCAGTTCATATCTATCTATCTATCTATCTATCTATCACGGAAAAGTGTGTAAATGATTGAAGAAATAACAGATTCTTCACATTCGATGAGTTTTATTTCTTTAAATGCAAAAAGACAAATACTGTAATTCCAAGAAACAGTTGAACCTGGTCCAGAGAAGCTAATATTATTGGACTTAATTGGAAATTGAAAACCAAAGGTCGAGCAATGTTGGAATAATTTGGAGAATTTCGTATTAATGACGAAATATTTAGAGAAAAATAGAAAAATAGGGAAACGGAAAAACTGAATCCCCCACCCACAAGCGGTAGAAAACACGTGTATATTTGTATAAAAAAGAACTATTTAGGAGCCTAGGTGACATTTAAAATACACGGACTGTGTTAAACATACTACCAAAATACTAGGCAAATCCACTCCACCTTTGGCAGAGTTCAAGTAACGGTCAGATATATATTGTCTTTTACTATATTGTCATTTTAAAATGCATGAATGATTATATTTTTTTATTTGTAAAATTATTGCTGTATATTATCTGTGCTTTAAATGCAAAAATGTCAAATATTGTAATTCCAAGTAACAGTTGAACTACGTCAAAAGAAGGTAATACAATTGGACTTTATTAGAAATGAATAACCTAAGTTTGCGTAAAATAGAATGCTTATAAGGATGTAAATAAATAAGGACTCCGGTGAAATTTAAAAAAGAAAGTAATTGTGGACTTTAACTAACTTAAAACTTAATGCTGGCAGAAGAGAGGGAAATTTTTTTTTTCGAAAGCCTTAGGAAGCAGCATAGACGTAAAGGCCATCGGATAAACCCTCAGGCGGTTCAACGCCACGCCTAACCAGGCTCTGGGCATATGCATCTTACAGTTAAACGGCCAGGATCAAATAGTTCGATCAGGGAACGACTGCTACTCATCTATAAGGGTAGCTTCTATAGATGAGAATAAGAACAGCCATCGAAAGATTACCATGACCCACACCCAAACCACCAGCCCAAACCGTATTGCTCTTCGCGTTGGGAAAAAAGGGGTAGGTTCTGCTGAGGTTGGCGCCCTGGTCCCAGTATTCGAAATATCAGCTTCAGAGCTCAAACTAAAACAAAAATTACTAAAATGCAAACTCACAATTAAAATAGCGACATACAACATTAGAACTTTTCATAGAATCGGACAATTACCGGAGCTGACAGCATCGGTGATGGATCATAACATAGACATAATAAGCATACAAGAACACAAGTACACTCATAGCGAGGATATTAAATATCACGATACTGGAAATGGATGGACGTTAGCTACTGCATTTGCATGGAAAAACTCTGTCAACGCCACGATAGGAGGTGTAGGTATGCTTATAGGACCATGGGCTCTAAAATCACTAAATAGCACTGAGAAAATACGACCGAGGATGATGGTAGCTACTTTTAATGGCAATCCCAGCGCAACAATCATCTCCTGCAACAGCCCTATCAATGTTAATTAAGAAACTGACCTCATCGCCTTCTATAAAGAGCTATCCTCCATTGTTCGTAGCATCCCGAAACACAACGTTCTCGTCATTGGTGGAGACATGAATGACAAAATTGGCTAAAACGTAAACCACAAATTCCGCTTACACAATTCGTCAAGCAGAAATGGGGAGCATCTAACAGATTTCCCGCTAGAAAATAGATTAACATGCCTCAAAACAAAATTTTAGAAAAGAAAGGGAAAAATATGGACCTACAAATACCCAAATGACGAAATTCTCATATTCGTCAATGCCCACTTAAAAGTGGCAGCAGAATGCATACCAACTAAACAAAGAGCTAAACCTAGAGTCCCATGGGAGACTTAGCGGTTAGAAAAAGGCGTGCAGACGTGAAAACTGCTTCCAAATACAATAGGAGGAACCCAACCAATATCAATGCTCTGAAACTTAAAAAGGCACAAAAATGAGTTAGCTGACATATACCTGAAAGAACAAACAGAATACATAAAAAATCAGATCAATAAGATTAGAGACTCGGTTGAAGATAGACAATCTAGGATATCGTGGCAAACGGTAAACGAAGTGACCAGAAGGAAGAGCACTGTGAAAGCTAAACTGAAAGCTACCAGCCAAGAAGAACGTATACAACTATGGTAACATTTAGAGAATTTATTCAGAAACCCTCCGGAAGTTACACATGAACCAATCACGAGAATTATCATTAAACAATTAGACATCAAACTAGGACAGTTTATTTAAGAGGAATTCGGCTCAATACTAAGAAAAATTGAAAATAGGAAAGCAGGAGGGCTTGATGAAATGTCCCTAGAAGTATGGAAGACCAGGGAATTCGACGACATACTGCTCCGATACTGTAATGCTGTATATAATCAAAACACAATAGATAGATGGACAAAGGGATGCATCCTCCCCTTCCCTAAAAAGGGTGACCTCGGATTAGCTAAGAACTACCGAAGTATAACCCTTACATTCACAGCGGTCAAGATCGACAATGCTCTACTACGCAACCACATAGAATTCAACATTGAGAATATTCTTTGGAAGAACCAAAATGGCTTTCGGAGAAATCGATCCACGAAGGCACAAATTTTGACTATCCGCCGAATTCTAGAAGGTGTAAGTGCAAAAAAACCTATAGGCAACAATATTATTTGTCGACTTCTCCGAGGCCTTTGACTCCATACACAGAGGGGAGATGGAGCAAATTCTACTCGCCTACAGCCTACCCCAAAAAACCGTCGCAGCCATAATGATGCTACATAAAAACATAAAAGGAAAAGCCCGCTCCCCGGATGGAGAAACAGACTACTTCGACATTGTAGCAGGTGTGCTGCAAGGAGACACATTAGCCTCATACCTCTTTATCATCTGTCTAGATTACGCGATTAGAACGTCAACTAATAAAATGAAAGACATTGGTTTCAAGCTGACAAAGGAAAGAAGCAGAAGATACCCGCACAAACAATTATGGACGCGGACTGCGCTGATGACATAGCGCTTCTGGCAAATATACCCTTCCAAGACAAAAATCCTGCTACGTAGTCTGGAACGAGCAGCTACTTGCATAGGCCTCCATGTCAACGCAGACCAGACGGAACATATGTGCTTTAATCAAACAGGCGACATCTCCACACAAAACAGTTGTTCTCTGAAACAAGTAGACAAGTTCACCTACCTCGGAAGCAGCGTCTCGTCAACCGAGACAGACATCAACTCGAGACTAGCAAAGGCATGGACAGCTATCGATAAGCTATCGGTCATATGGAAGTCCGACCTGTCCGATAAAATGAAACGCAGTTTTTCCAAGCAGCGGTCGTGTCGATACTGCTATATGGATGCACTACATGGACGTTAAATAAATGTATGGAGAAAAAGCTTGACGGAAATTACACAAGAATGCTGCGAGCAATATTGAACAAGTCCTGGAGGAAGCACCCAACAAAGCAGTTGTTGCACGGCCATCTACCACCCATCACGAAAACTATCCAAGTTAGACGAACCAGACATACGGGATACTGCAGGAGAAGTAAGGGTGAACTCAATAGAGACATACTCCTGTGGACCCCTTCACATGGACGAGCAAAGGCCGGACGACCAGCTAGAACCTATATACAACAGCTCTGTGCCGATACAGGATGTAGCCTTGAAGACCTACCGGGAGCGATGGACTATTGAGACGGGTGGCGGAAGACGGTCATGGAGATCTGTACTGGTGGCATGACATGATCATGATGATGAACTTGAGTTAAAAGTTTGTTAAAAGACAAAAGTTCCATCAGTCCATCTCTGTACAGAGGTAAGACCCCTCTTCATCAACGAATATCCTGTGATGACACTGAACGATCTGATGTTGAGGTTACGACAATCCTGGAGCTTTGGGGAATATAGAGAACCCTTCCCAAGCCATTGCTTCCAGGTTCACTCTGACCCAGATTGATTGCCCCTTATAGGGTCCTATATATGGGTCAAATAGAACTGTTTGATCATCTGTGTGTAAACAAATGACTGATGTTTAATTGGGACTGTTATATAGCAAAACTTGAAACCATTTATCAGCAAACAAATGATTAATCGTAAATAGAAATACATGAAAACCATGTGACTATATGCAGAAAAAAAGAGCTCAGGTTCGTTTAAAAATGTTATCAACAAAATGTGTTTAGAAATCATATTTAATATACATGTATAAAGAGGATTTGGCATTAAATAAGCCACAATAGTTGATATCTCATAAAACGCAAACCAAATCTTATATATTTGATATATATGTATAAAGAGGATTTGGCATTAAATAACCAACAATGTTTGATATACACTCAAACCCAACCAAACCAAATTTTATATATTTGATATATATGTATTTGGCATTGAATAGCCAACGGTGGTTGATATGCCAAAAAATCCAACCCAACCCAACCTAACCCAACCAAAAGTAGCGTCTCGTCAACCGAAAAAGACATCGACACACGGCTAATGAAGGCATGGACAGCTATCGATAGGCTTTCGATCATATGGAAATCAGACCTGACCGATAAAAGGAAACGCAGTTTCTTCCAGTTTCTTCCGGTCGTATCGATACTGCTATATGAATGCACTACTTGGACACTAACTAAACGGCAGGAGAAGAAGCTAGTCGGCAATTACACAAGAATGTTGCGAGCAATATTGAACAAGACCTGGCGGCAACACCCCACAAGGCACCAACTATACGGCCACCTGCCTCCCATCACGAAAATTATCAAAGTTAGACGAACCAGACATGCAGGACACGGCTGGAGAAGCAAGGACGAGCTCATAAGTGATGTACTCCTATGGACCCCCGCATATGGCCAAGCAAAAGCAGGACGACCAGCTCGAACATACATACAGCAGCTATGTGAGGATACGGGATGTAGCCCTGAAGAGCTGCCAAAAGCGATGAATGATAGGGAGAAGTGGCGAGAGAGGATCAGGGATATCTGTGCTAGTGGCACATGATATATATATATATATATATATATATATATATATATATAAAGAGGATTTGTCATTAAATTGCCAATAATAGTTGATATACCATAAAACCCAAACAAACCAAACAACAGTTCCAAAGTCTTTTCTTGTCAGGTAAGGTAATATTAGTTTGAGGGTAAATATTCCCCAATATTTATATTAAAAGAAAGCAAAGTTAATGCATTCAGTGTAACAGATTTGTTCAG
The DNA here is from genome assembly GCA_963585895.1 of Sepioteuthis lessoniana. Classification (NCBI taxonomy): domain Eukaryota; kingdom Metazoa; phylum Mollusca; class Cephalopoda; order Myopsida; family Loliginidae; genus Sepioteuthis; species Sepioteuthis lessoniana. Next base: position 66,698 of record CAUZXS010003557.1, read on the forward strand.
CCTTAAACTAATAATATATCCTTTTTGTATGTGTATGTGTTCTTCCTATGTAAATGTTACTATGTAGTCCGAAAGCAACTTTATGATGCAAATGTCAGCTTGCATGCGAGATAATAATAAAAAATCAACAGGTGAAGACTTTTTTTTAGATTAGTACAAAGATTCCCCGCAAAAAAAAAAAAAAAAAAATCTCAACAAGCAAAAAAAGTTAAATAAGATGATATCTTCGTTCTTAGAAAATAATTAAATATTGAAATGAAATAATTAAATGTTTAAATGAAATCCATTTTTGAAGGACCTGAATGTTAGATTTTCACTCAAGAGAAATAGACAGAAAAGTTTTGAATAGAAATAGAAATGAATCAATCATATACACAAGATTTATGCATTTCTTCGCTTTATTCATTAACCTCCAAATTAGATTAAAAATTACATGATTTATCTATGATTTTAATTGGTTAAAACGTATTTTAACAGTTTAAGAGAGAAAATATTTCTCAAATTATACTGAGCTTTAATCTATCAAAATTTGTGAGCCAATTCAATTATTATCGTCTGCGACCTCAAAGGGATTAAAAAAGGGCGTGTCCGAAACCAAGGCACCGATTGGTCAATAAATGCAAATCCATTGATAAAAGTGCTTCTTGAGTTTCTTTTTTTGCACAAAATTAACTCTTTTTTTAGTGTGAAAAACAATTGATTTACCATGTAACTCCCTCACTTAATAATTCAGTCTGTTGCCATCTATTTATCTCAATTTGTTAGTATCTATCTATCTATCTATCTATCTCAACCTGCTACTAACTCATTTTGATACGATATCCGTCTGTTACGATCAATCTATAAAGCTATCAATCTATCACTGGATCAAGGTCCCTATTTAAAGACGATCCAATTTATATATATTTATCAGAATCTTACTGTTGCGTCTACCACAGCACGTTGGTTTGTACTTCACTAGTTTATCGAACATAAATATCACACTATTGTAAACTTATGCCAGACAAGCTTCCCTTCCTAAATGACCTAAGTATATTCGTCTTTTTAAAATTCCCTCCGATGAAACTCTATCTATCTATCTATCTATCTATGATACGAAAGTTCATCTAGCGGTGACGCTCCTGATCAGGAGTCTTGTAGAATGTGAAGTCACGCTGTTTTTATTATCAATTCTGGTTCACTTTGGATGGTAGTACTTCTAAGGATCCCACTTATAGGTCAAATATTTAAGTTTGAGATAATGTTAAAATGAATTCCAACTGCATTAATACATTGGTTCTTGGTATCTCATTAAACTGCATCCAAGAATGAGGCTCCAGTTGTGGAGCTGTCGGGAGTGGGGAGTATCTCTTCATGGCTATTACTCCCATGTCAACTATGATCGGTAGTAGTTGAACCTGTTAGGGTCCTATCTATAGTTAAAATATAACTGTCTTTATTATTTGTACTAAATATAAAGTAAGTAAAGTTGGCGGGCATAATCGAGAGCGACACAAAGGCTCTCTTTTCGATAGCTACTACACCGAGGTGTAGGAGAAGGTGCTACTCTTTTCCCTGGATTGCTCCTCGTTACTCATGATCCCTACATTATAAGGGTGAGTGTTCAGCAAGGAGGGATCAAGTTCCACTTTTTGAGTTTTTGGAATGTCATTTTGGTCTACGTCAAAATCCTCTTTATGCCACTTTTCTTGAATAAATTTCAGTTTAGTGAACGTCATTACGTCCGACGTTACTTCACTCAGCAACGTCAGCTACGTCAGGACTAACGAATTTGAAATAAATAGATCTGTCCTTGAAAATATATTTACAATAAATAACATATAAAAATCAAGGCTCCAGTTTTGTAGCTAAGAGGAATGTGGAGTTGCCCTTCATTGCTATTACTCCCGGATCAACTCTGACTCGGAGTGGTGGTACCTGTTAGGGTTCCATCTTTGGGTTTAATGGAAATATTTAATTCTTTTCTAAACTTTGAACTATTTAACTGTGTGCAAACGAATGAATAACGTTGGCGAAAATTATTCGTGCCGAGTAGCGATACTTGTAACGATTTAACTATGTGCAAACGATAAATAGAAATACTTGAAACCATTTATCTGTGGGAAAATATAGATATTAATAAATAGCAATACACGAAACCACTTAACTGGGTGCCACGAAATGACTTCTGGCTCGTTTAAACTTAATGTTTCTGACAAACTATTCCTTTACAAATCATATGTATTCGATATAGATGTATAAAAAGGATTTAGCATTAAATAACCATAAGAGTTGATATGCCATAAAAGACAACCGACCGAAAAACTAACCATAAAAGTTGTACATACATTACTATAAAATATTTACTTCAAAAACTGTAAACCAATGAACGTCATTATGAAGTTCCATCGTTTTTAGTTTTATAAATTTCATTTATTATTCTTTACAAATTAAATATGAGACAATTAAAAAAATTCTTTAATGTTTTTGTTTTATCAATGACAAGATAGGGCTAAAGGATGATGCTGAGTTCACTATTGAAAATCAATAGTTTCGGTGTTTAATGGCATATGAACCTTTGGAGGTTTTTTAATGCCAAAGCTATCCTTCTAGAAGAACAGTAGTGGGACTATTTTTCCCATAGCTTGGAGGATAAGGTGGTTCATCTCTTTCCCAAGGGTATTTGTCCGAAAGTGACTGTAATAGAGCCACTTGATATTGAAAATCGGTCCACGAGAACTTAATAGATAGATTGATTGATAGATAGAAAGATCCGATGAACCAAACGGGTTAACAAGGAAATATTGGCACGAGTCATAAATAATTTTTGTTTTTTAAAATCAAGTTATAACCACACATTTGACACTTCCAATGTTTTAAACACATCCCGAAATTACTTGATAAAAGAGAGTTTCCGCTAGTCATTCTTATTTCAGTCGAGAGATAATTTAATATATGATTAAATAATATGATTTCATGCTCCTAAAATAGAGGAACTGAAAGTGCATATTCGATATGTAATGTTGTAGGAATTTAAGAATAACAAAAAATTGTGGTGTTTATGGCCAACGTGTCATTACTGACCACCAAGTCTGAAATTAGTTTTAAAAGTTCCGTTCTGGAGATATGTGATTGAGACATGAACCCAGGCCAGGATACTTATCAGACCTCGACGAAGACCCTTAAAGAGAATTATTGGAATGTCATCATCATCATCATCATCATATCGTGCTGGCAGCACGGATATCCCTGACCCTCTCTCGCCACTCCTCCCTATCGTTCATCGCCCTAGGTAGGTCTTCAGGACAACATCCTGTATCCTCACATAGCTGCTGAATGTACGTTCGAGCTGGTCGTCCTGCTTTTGCGCGGCCATGTGTGGGGATCCATAAGAGTACATCTCTTATGAGTTCATCTCTGCTTCTCCAGCAGTGTCCTGCATGTTTGGTTCGTCTAACTTGAATAGTTTTCGTGATAGGGGGCAGGTGGCCGTACAGTTGGTGTCTTGTGGGGTGTTGCTGCCAGGACTTGTTCAGGATTGCACGCAGCATTCTTGTGTAATTGCCATCTAGTTTCTTCTCCAGCCGTTTTGTTAGCGTCCATGTAGTGCATCCATATAGCAGTATCGATGTGACCGCTGCTTGTAAGAAACTGCGTTTCATTTTATCGGTTAGGTCTGATTTCCATATAATCGATAGCCTATTGATAGCTGTCCATGCTTTCGTTAACCTCAACATATCCCGATTCACAATTTGCCTCCACTTGAAAAAGACAGGAAAAGTCATCAAGCTGAGCGTTGGGCTTCCTCATATTCTTTGTAATAGAAGAGGGTAGATCGCATATTCATAGCGATCTACCTTCTTTTTTCAAGGCTGAGAAATGAGCCGTTTTTCACGAATATTTTTTCAGGAGACGAAATATGGATCTTTTATGACAATGTTCAACGAAGAAGATAGGGAATTGTCAAAGATGAATCTCTGTAACCTCTCCAAAAGGCAGAGCTTCATGGAAGAAAAGTAATACTGAGTGTATTGTAGGATCACTGAGGTATTATTCCTTTTGAATTTTCAATCGTATTCAGACACTCTAACAGCTGCAACGTGTCCATGAAAATCTTTCGAGAAAACGCCCCGCACTTGTCAAGAAGAGAAAATATATTTAATTTAATCTGGTCTGTTCCACCATATTAACCAGAACATTCACTAAGTGATTTTCAACTTTTACCTTCTCTACAAAATTCACTGAATGACAAAAAAATTGTCAAGAAGATCAAGTGAAAAGGTTTGTGAAAAACTTTTTGTGCTCGAAACAAGCTGCGTTTTACTTGAAAGTAATCAATAAATGACAAGAGGGGATTCCAAATAATGGCGAATATAAATGCAAATTGAAATGAAATCATTGTTAAATTATTCATAAATGGATTATAGTTTACTAAAATGGAAATTATTTATGGCTCAATTTAATAGATTAATAGATATACAGCAAATATTATTCTACATGTTCATCAGTAGGAACAAAAAGATATATATATATATATATATATATATATAGGTAGGTTTTTTTATGCAAAACATTTTCCTCCTGACGATGATTAAATTAGTTAAGAAGTATAGAAAAATAAATAGTATAACATATTTCAATTCTTCTCATCACCTTTCTTCACACACACACACACACTCACACACACACACACACACACATCGGGCTGGTGGGGGAGTGTCCTTCTGTGTTTGTTCATAGACCCTTACAGATTTTCTCTCTCTCGTGCTACTGTATGCAGTCTGAATATCGAATAATAAATGATTGTTAATTGATGACAGAGATTTCTTTTTGTCTTTGAGTTTCCAACACCCAGGCAACTTTGTTCCAACGAATCACTCCGACCGTCAGAAGAAGTTCCAGGTGAATTGTGTCATTCCCTATTTGTGGATCTTTCAAACACAGCGTTGACACAGAGAAGATTGATAAACAAACTATCTGGGAACGCATTTGGAGCAGGTATCAGAGTTGGTAGTTGTGACCGCAATATGGTTACAAAACCATAGTATTACATTTGATAAACAGTCCAAAATAATATTGATAAAAAATAAATAAAATCACTGGTCAGTCCACACACCGATGGAGTAAATGACTAATATTCCAGACAAGAGCTGAGCCTTCAGACAAGACCCTTTAAAGTTCACGCAAATGGCTCGTTTAAATTATGGTGAAGGAATGCTTTAGGGGTTGAGTGGTACTCCGAATCACAAGTTTAAAAATAATAATCTATCTAGTATCTAAAGGAAAAAAAAGAACCAGTCGGTGTCAAATTTGAAACAGTTTAGTAAGAAAAGCAATATGCGAACGAGAGGAAATAAGGGAGGATATTAATCATATTTCATTACATTTTTAGCTATAAATTCATGATCATGTTTCGATGTAGACAGAGAGAAGGCAAGTTTCTCGCTCCTGTCCTGCCAAGTGTTCGTGCGAAGTGGGCGGTGTTGTTGAACTAAAACACCAAGTTCATTTTATGAACTCCTTCACATAGACATGCCAGTGTTAGCCAACTAGTCAAGCCTTATATACATAAGATCTGAACGGACACAGAACGCGGGCGAGAGGACCTGTCAGGAGCAATATGTGATAGGGATGGATGGTGAGAGAGAGAGAGAGAGAGAGAGAGAGTCAGGGAACTCCGTGCAGTCAGCAAAAATTGGTGAAGATATTAGAGCCATCATTGTTTGTAATATATAAATATATATATATATATATATATATATATGTGTGTGTGTGTGTGTGTGTGTGTGTGTGTGAAAGAGATAGATAGATAAATAGATAGAAAGAGATTGATGGGTAGGTAGATAAATAGATGAACTAGAAAAGGAGAGAAGAGGGAGAAGAAAACATGCTTCGTTATAAAAATCACTGCTCCAGAAAAAAATTCCATCTCATTTTGTAAAACGAATTCTCCACGTGACAAGCGGAAAAGTTTCATATTTGGTTGCTCAAATTCAGGAGTGCTCGCCAATGGTCTGGGAGACCGAGGTTCAATCCCTAGTCGAGTCATACCAAAGACTCAAAATTTGGAACTTGATCCCTCCTGGCTTAACCCGCAGCATTATAAAGTATGTATCAAGGGTAAGTGGAGTAATCCAGAGAAAGGAGTCGCACCTTCCCGAAACCTCAGTGTTGTAATGATAGAAAAAGGAGCCTTCGGGTCTCGCTCGACAACGGTTGGTTAACTTACTGTACTTTAGTTTTATACTATTCTACTGGCCAGCATTTGAGCACTTTTCGATTTATCAATACGCTGTTTAAACAATTACTTATTCTCATCAGTTTACCACACACACACACACACACATATATATATATGTATATATATATGTATATATATATAGTGAAAAACTTATAGTAACCAAACCCCATTAACTCTATTCAAACATATATATATATATATATATGTGTGTGTGTGTGTGTGTGTGTGGTGGGATCAGAATCTAGCAAAAACGCCATGCCATAGCGAGACTGTTATCAGAGCAATACCCTTCAATGTATTAGCCAAGAGAATAAAACAATTTCCGGTCCAATTTACCATGGATTATTTTCTTTTGTCTTCATTTCCACTACCCTTTTTTTTTTATCAGTAGTGTTCAAATTTTCAATAAGTGAAATGCTAATTACAAAGTCCATCCTAAATCGAAGCACCAATTCTATCGCGTCTCCATTCGTATAACAGGAACCCGATGGATTCACGACTCGTCTCGTATTGCCTAATTTTCAGCAGGCAATTAGTAGAGTTAATGAGAAACCTGTAGGTCAGCAGGAAACACGAGTCAAAGCTGTTCAATGATTTCACTCGAGAGCGCCAAATCAATAGTCGGATATGCAATCCGATCTCGTAAGCTGGTATCGTAGGTTGAGATAAGTGGTGAATAGGAAGGTTCAAAAGAGAAGAAGAATGGGAGGCGTTCAGTCGAAGCCTTCGGTGACACAGTAATTACGAAAAGCAAAAACAAAACAACAAAAAAACAAAACAAAAAAAAAAAACAACAACCAACAACAAAAAGAATGCAAAAAAGAAAAAAAAGGAAATCTGAAAAGATGTAAAAAAAACCCGGATAAAACACCTACAGTGAACCTGCCATATCTTTTTTTGGTAAAGAAATGTGTATGTGTATGTAGGTTTGTGTATGTGTATATGTGTGTAAAAATGCCATTGTTCTTTTTCTTGCTGGTTCCCGAATGATCTTTGAAATGAATAGTATTTCTTGAAGAAATGAAGACATCAAAAGCAAAGAAAAGAAACGACTTTTTCGTTTATTTTATTTCTATTTGTCTTCTTTATTTTCTTATTGGTTTTATTTAGTCTGTATGTATCACATGTCACTGGTTGCTTGAAATTTCTTTATATCTGTGAAAATGTTTTTTTTTTAGAAGGATCACTACAAATAATGTATTTTTGCTTCCTTCTTTCACTCCTTCCTTATTTTCTTACTTCCGTCCAGTTTTCGATACCTCTTTTACTTCTTTTTTGCTCTCATCTTTTCTTTTCTTTCTTTCTTTCTTTCTTTCTTTCTTTCTTAGGTTTTCGATTATTCTTATTTGACTTTATATTTTCGATTATTATTCCTTGACTTTATATTTCTTTGATTCTTATATTTCTAATTATATACTTTCTTTCTTTCTTTCTTTCTTTCTTTCAGTTTTATTCGTCCAGAGTTTGTTTGTTTGTTTTTTTTTGTTTGTTCTTTTCTTTCTTTCTGTTTTTTATCACTTTTTTCTTCTTCGGGACTTTTTTATTCTGTTTTTTTCTTCCAATCTCATTTCTATGATTTCTTTCTTTCTTTCTTTCTTTCTTTCTTTCTTTCTTTCTTTCCCGATTTTATTAAACTTTACTAATTCATTTATTCATCATATTTTCTATTTCGTATATATTATTTTCTTCTTCCAACTTTTCTTCTTCATTTTTTTTTCTTTTAGACCTTTCTATACGCTCCGAGACAGAATATTTCTTCATAAGATCAAAGATCTAACACGAGGCATCTGTATTTATTAAACTATTAAGAGCGTCCCATTCCTCAGACCCTCTAAAAGGAAACTATCCACTCAGCTCAGCTATAAGTACGCTTTTGTCATATCGTAAAAAAACAAATAAAAAGTTAAAAGTAAAACAAATAAATAAATAAATAAAAAAACAAAAAAGTAGGATTTAAAAAGTAATATAGATCTAAAAAAAAAAAATACTACTCAAATATACAGATGAAAAATCGGAAAAAAAAGTGAAAAAAATGATTGAGTCAGATATCTTCCGTAACTACTCGTGTATATGTTGAATTTTGTTGACCTGAAGATTACAGAAACGGATAGGATTAATCGTTCCATGTACTGACTGATATTAGCCGAATTTTAACACATATCACCATTTGAGTGGTATTTAATGACAAAGACATCCTCATAGAAGAACTGTTGTGGTACAATTTAACCAATACTTAGCGGAATAAGGGAGTTTATAACTTTCAAAAGGGTTTTAGTCCGACAGTGAAAAATGGCTTCAAGTGCTGGCTGCGGTCACGAAGTAAGCGAGTTTGAACTCCAGTCTAGCTATTACACCCTCTTTTGAACTAGTTAACCAGGGATGAAAGATAAGAAACTCACTAATCTCCCAAGCAAAGTTTTAAATAGTATCACTGCTGTTTATCTTCATGGATGGCTTTAGAATTGAATAACCCACGAAGGTTGATATACCATAAAACAACGAAGCCATGCCAAACCGGAAGTGAATGTAATAGTTCTTTTGGAGTTCGGACTCCCTTGCTACGATGTTGCACTTCCCCCAGTAATTTTAGACTTTCTCTGCTTACAGATGAAGATCTTTCATTAATGGAATAACATTTAAGTCCATTGCAAAGGTTAAAGATCTTCATCATTATCATCATCATGCTCAAGGAGTACCGACCGCACAGATTCCTTTGACTCTGGCTTCCCATTTGTCACAGTCGGGCATCGTATTTGTTAACTCCTCAAGACGATACCCAGTATCCTCACAGAGTTGATGAACGTAAGTCTTTGGTAGTTTTTCAACACTGGTGTGTCCATAAATAGGAGTCCACGGAAGAACATTGCTGATGAGTTCGTTCTTACTTCCTCAGCAGCGCCCAACATGTTTTACTTGGATGCTCTGTGCGACGGGAGATAAGAGACCTTACAGCTGCTGTTTTGTCGGATGTTGCTCACAGGATTCGTTAAAAACTGGACGTAGTAACATCCTTGTGGAGTTCACATCTAGATTTTTGTTTTGCAAAATTAACGTATTTTCATTCGTCGGCTACAGCTGATGCATTATATTGCTGGTTCCCGCAAAATTGCTCCTTTGAAAAGTTGTCGAAGGAACGAAGTGAGAAATGTATTTACCCAACCCCTCCACGCGAGCAAGATGCAACATAAGGTTAGTTATTAAGTGGAGTTTAACGGGTTTGAATTTCCTTCTCCTAGACCAGTTGCTATACCAAGGCTAAAGGGTCCAGTCTGCCCTACTACTTACCTAATAAGCGTTAAAACAAATGCAAACAGCCTTGTCTCGGATTTCAACTTTGTCCCCTGCTTCAGCTTTCTACGACGAGAACCATTATACCACGAGCGCTTCCAAAGAAAGTATAAGAAATAAAGAATTGACGAAGGGTGCTGTCATTTGATACTGGTGACAAATGAACAAACACATTCTTACAAAAACCTGCTCATTTTTATCTGGATGGAACAAGCTCTTTTTTGTGCCGGTCTCATAAACAAGAAATTCAGCGGAGGTTTTTGTTTCGTAGATGGAGGAAATATTCTTTCTTTTATAAATCGTAACCTACTCTCAGTGAGCAGCGGCCGGTGGTCTCGGTTAAAAGCCAAAATATCCGTCTCCTTTACCCGGCTTCAAAAACTCAACTATTTACTCCTTTTTAATTCACACGTGACTGTCCATAAATACATTCATGGTTTAAGCTTTGACCAGCAATACGCCAATCACTCCTCGTGATTGTCTGCCACATTGGGTAGATTGGAGGAGGAAGACATTACAAATCACCCTCACACACACACACACACACACACACACACATAAAAACATATATATATATATATATATATATATAAATTAAATCGCGAGTCGGGTCTATCCTACTACAGTTTCGCCTAAACCGGCTCCTCAGGGTACCTAGCACCGACTCTGGCGTTTTTTTTTTCTTTTTCTTTGTCACCGTGAATGCTGGTAGATAGTAAATTAGTGAATATATATATATATATATATATATATATATATATATATATACTAATTTACTATTATTGTTATGATTATATATATATATATATATATAATCATAACAATAATAATTGAGAAGTTATATATTACAGGGAAACACAGAAAATGCCATTTCTGTTGCCATGATGGCGTGGAATATGATCATCATGGTTTTGTGATTGGAAATTATTTAAAAAATGGTGATTCAATCATTGCAACACAGTGGTTATTTCGGAAGCATTTCGGTCTTGGTCGTCACGAAATAATTCCGTCAGTAATTAATTCTCTGTGGATACCTGAAGAATCGAGTCTTTAAGTTTTGACCAGAGACGACCGACGAACTGAAAGATTTAATTTGTCATGAAATCGCTGCAATACCAGAGACAATGACGAGGTGAATTCTGCAGAAATTCAGGGTGACAATTCAAGAATGAATAGTTGGTGAGGTCAAAGGATCAGGATAATATAATCTTTGAAATTAAATCATGACAAAAACAACACAAAATGGCTTATACTGTTCTTCGTTATAGCAATAAAAATATATCAATTAATTTGCGTGTTCCCACACCATCTGTACTTTCGATTAAAACGTCAAAGTTTCTAAGATGGGAGTCCTTATGGCGTTGTGTTTAACGTTCCGAACTGCGACATTGTAGTAAGAGAGTTCAAACCCCAGTCGTGCTATTAAGTTAACTTTCAAAATAATAATAAAATGTATGAACCTCCTAATCGTTCAAGCTGTAGATTAAGTAGTACCAATACTGTCCTTTTACAAGGATGGCTTTGGCGTTAGGTAACCAACGAAGTTTGATATGTCATTAGACAAAGAAACAAAGTTTAAGTTTCTAAGTTGGTTTCTTTTTACCCATATATCTCCAGAATAAAATAATGATTTCCTCCTATATTTGGTAACCCTCCTATTTCGTTTTATGTAAGTTTTCGCTTCGTCTAGTATTTCTTTCGTTATCAAAGGTTTAGTCTGTTTTTGTTTTGTTTTATAGCATATCAACTTTCGTGGATAATTTGATGCCAAAGCTATCGTTGTAGAAGAATAGCAGTGGTACCAAGCAATACGTGGATAGAAGAATAAGAATATTCATACCTTTCTCAAAGGTACTAGTCCGAATGTGAACGTAGAAGCATGACTGGAGTTCAAACTCACTTATCACGATGCGTTATTAAAAGGTAGAAATCTTTTATATCCAACTGTATGAATGTAAATTTTTATCTGCCATTTTTTCCGAACCATTCTATGTTGGATTTAGTATGATTCCATTACTTCACATGAAGAATGTCTTTTAATATTGTGCATATGCCGGCTAATACTATTTTGCTGATTTTACCAATATTATTTGGGTTGGATTTAGGAATCTTCATTCAGGTTTTCTTATAAAGTCTTCCTTTATGATTCTTAAGAGTTATAGTTTTTTTTTTCGAATTGTATATGTTCTCTTGTTAACTTTTTGCAACTGTGTTAATTCATTTTTTTCCTTTCTTGTTCGGCTTTTTTGTAGAATTTAGTCATCTCATTTTTTTAATAATCTGTCATTATCAGTTGGTTCTACTTGATGAGTTTCTTCAATTTCTCAGCTGGAACAAATATGGATGAATCGTTTAAAATCCGCTTGTCTTCTTGAAATCTGTTTTGGAAGTAAAAGTTATTTTTTCTAAACGTAATTTCATAAATTGAATTTCTCATATGCAATAATGGGTGGACATATAAGGTCGCAGATCCAAAATTTTCACTGAAGCTATCTTGTTTAACTTTTTGGGTAAAATAAAATCTACCACTTCATTCTTTTTAAGTATTTTCCCTTTTTACTTATGAAGAACAAAAAAACAACAACAAAAAACAAAACAAAAAAAAACAACAACAAAATAAACAAGCAAAACAAAACAAAAAAAAAACCCAAACAAAACAAAACAATAAGAGCAAAAACTAGATGAAAACTACACAGGAACGCTATCTGCAGTTCTGAACAAATTCTGGAAGCAACTCTCCACAAAACAGCAGTTTCATGGCCACTTTCCACTGATCTCATTAACTATCCAAGTAAGACGAACTAGATATGAGGGTGGCACTGCTGGAGAAGGAAGGACGCACTCAAAAGTGATTTACTACTTGGGATTCCCACACATAGATGCCCCAGGTTTGGTTGATCAACAAGGACTTACATTCTTCAGCTTTATAAAGGCGGACACTGGATGCTGTCTAGAGACCTGCCTGGAGCAATGGATAGTAGGAACGGATTGAGAGAGAACTTCGTACTGTCACCACAACTTAATGATCATAAGACTTATATATATATATATATATATATATATATATATATATATATATATGTGTGTGTGTGTGTGTGTGTGTGTGATTTCGTTTTGGTTGCAGAGGGGTTGAAATTTTAATTTTGTTTAGAATATTTATTTCTATAGAGTTTGGTTATAAAATACTCAATTACATTCCATTTGAGTTAATAATTTTCCATTATAAATAATAAAAATCAGGGAACTTTAGTTGATAAGAAAATGAACTTTATTTTTAAAATGTTCGGAGTATACTTATTGATAGGTGAAAAGAACGAAAGAATATTATTATTTTTAATGATGTTATTTTCCTACACCTTGCGAGTTATTCAGACGAGTTCTAATTGGTAGTTTTTTAACTGAAATTTGAGTGTCAGCATGTTTCCACACATTTCCAGGACCCCTTGGTGATATTAACAGGACTTGGAACCAGATAATTTCGATTCTCCTTTGATCTCCAGTTACACCAGTCACTTTTCCATGTTCTTCGGGACTGGTCCAAGGACGACTCTAACAACATTGGGTATCTCTGTCACCGTAAACTTCGAAAGCTTTTTCAAATTTCTGGCAAGATCAAAATATTTTGTCCAGATATTTTAATTTCTTTTTATTTTCACTCGATGATCAGCAAAATTTAGTAGACAACAAATTGTACTTGATACCTCCTTGCTTAACGCTGAGCAATATAAGGTACGTATCAAGGGAAAAGTGGAGCAATCCAGGGAAAGTAGTAGCGCCCTCTCCTACATGTCAGTGTAGTAGCTATTGAAAAGGGAGCCTTCTGATCGCCCTCGACTACAGTCACCAACTATATGTATGGTATATAAATTCTATTTTTCTCTATCTTTTATTCTATATATTTATATAATCCGTATATATTCTATCTATAACATATATATATATATATATATATATATATATATTGTCACGTGGTCTCCCACTGAGACGATAGAAATAAGATTACTGTTATCCTCGTGTTCAAATTAACAGTAGCAAGCCGTCAAAGAATGACCGTTAAGAACAGATGTTTGTACTTGGGGACCTCACTCGGGTCGCCTGACACGGGAAGGAAGAAGAGAGAAGCCAAATGATTGGCTGGGACCCCAAAACGGAAGTGGGGACTCCTTCCCGTCAGCGGAAGTAGATAATAAGAAAGTTAGTTAATGGACAGGGTTCGTGGTGGACGGAACCAAAAGCCAAGTACTCAGGGTAAAAGAAGACGAAAAGAATCTCGGACACGAAGGAGCCAGTTCTTCAAGCCAGTATTAAAAATAGCATAAAGTCTATTAGCCCGTAAAAGAGGAAATATTCTCCACAGGAACTCCATCAAATAAAAAAGATAAGTAAACTTTGAGACCGTTTCTCCTTATACCCAATTTTATATACCCCCCCTCTCTCTCAATTTGAAGGAAAACGAAAGAACAGAAAAGAAGAAAGACATTTATGTTCATGAACTATTCATTTATGATATATTTGACACGTTGAAGGTGTATATCTATGTGTAGTAAAAGATTAATGTATTTTAATGTTCCCACGTGGTCGAAGTTGTTATTTGCAGTGTCTTCTACGAGTTTGTTGTGTCATATTTCTTTTCCAGCTTCTATTCGCCTTATGATATGCTCGCTTAAAATTGTCCTATTAAATCCTTTAAAATATCACACGGGAAACCGGAATTGCCGACTACTATAATTAATATTATTACGTCTAAACCTAGAGGTCCATATCTTCCATTGTTCTAGGGGAGGACGTTTAGTGGCCTTGGTGGGTGTGTGTATAGTGTGGAATTTGGAACCCCTTGCCAGCGGCAGTCAGTCTAGCCATAAATTGATCCCCTACATAATATGCCAGTTCGTATATGCCTGAGAAAAAAACTCTGAACGCGGACTTATTCTACGAGGGATCAAGTGCCAACCTGCCCCGTCTTCACACGTGCAAAAATAAAGTCCCGTTTTGGGATTTTAAAGAATTTGCCGTCACAATATATATATATATATATAATATTTTACATTTTTGTCTTATATATCTTCTTATTTTACGGCGAATCAACTCTTTTCACGTCATTTAACGTCGAATTAAATTTCAAATAATTCCCTTTTGTACACGTACAGGTTTTGTTTACAAACAGTTAAATGTCAAAACAGTTTTCTTTCTAAAAATTCAGTTTAGCATAAGTACACTGTTTAGTTCTATTTGACCCATAGATAGGACCCTATCAGGTGCAACCACTACGGGCCAGAGTGGACCTTGGGAGCGATTCCTCAAAGCTTCAGTATTACTGGAGCCTCACCCTCAGATTGTTTAGTGTCATATCTAGGACACTCGTTGGAGCGGAGGTCTTATCCCTCTGCAGAGATGCAGTCGGTGTATTCTACAGCTTCAGCCCACTAGTCAAGTCTTATATATATATATTATATGTATAAATTTATTTGATATATAAGATATTTTTAGTTTCATATATGTTAGATCTATATTTAATGTTGATTATATATATGTATAGAATATTGATTATGTCCTTCACTATATATATATATATATAAGTAGGCGACCTTTGTCGTGGGAGACCCGAAGGCTCCCTTCTCAATAGGTCTCAGGAAGGGTGCTACTTCATTTCCTGGATTGGTCCATTTTCCTTTGATCCTTATCTTCTAGTGTTGAGTGCTAAGCAAGGTGGTATCATGTACCATTTTTTGAGACTTTGGAATGATTCGATCTGGGATTGAATCCCGGTCTCCCGGACCATTGG
Organism: Sepioteuthis lessoniana; assembly: GCA_963585895.1. Classification (NCBI taxonomy): domain Eukaryota; kingdom Metazoa; phylum Mollusca; class Cephalopoda; order Myopsida; family Loliginidae; genus Sepioteuthis; species Sepioteuthis lessoniana. The sequence continues at coordinate 81,988 of CAUZXS010003557.1, forward strand.
CGAACACTACTCATTAGGCCAATGTCTCGGTATATATATATATTGAAAGTATTCATCGAGGAAGTGCCCGTGGCGTAGCAGCTAACCTACTGGTCTGTGCCATTGTCATAAACATGCTTGAATTTCATTTGCGCTTGAGTGAACGTCTTTTTGATATTAATAATCTTGGTTAAGGTAAGAACTTCATTATCTCCCCAGCTATGGATTAAATACTACAGTTCTTCTATCAGGATGGCTTTTGCATTAAATAACCAACGAAGGTTGATAAGCCATTGAACAAAGAAACCCAACAGATCATATTTATCATACGGATATACGTATATTCATATTTATATTTTTCTCGGTAAACTTGTGTCGATTGCCGGTTGTCTGACGACGCATCCAGTGTTTCGCCACATCCGGGAACTTATTTAGCCTCCATTAATGCTACACAAGTAACCACAAATAAAAACCTAGCTATTAAGCTGTCCCATTGCCAGCGTTTTCCCACGTCATATTGAGTGACATCTAATCGGCTTGTCCTGATGATAACTAGACCCACCATTTTGATGAACACTATCAGGGAATTTATTCATGAAAGCCGAAATGACCGCCGTGACCCACCATGTTACTACTCACTATATTCCATTTGTTGTCGAAGTGGCGACTCTGACACGTCACAATTTTCTTCGAGTATTTATTTGTAATTACCCATCTGCACTTACCAACTTATTCAGACGAGAGTTTGGAGTATATGTCTATGTTGGCGCATAGAAACAGATGTAATTGTATATAATTATGCGAGTAACTTATTTCTCTTTACATTTGATGAATAGAAATTGGTTATAATATCTATCTATCTATCTATCTATCTATCTATCTCAGCATGTGCATGTCTGTTTATCATAGTCTGTTCCTATCTCTCTCTTTCTCAGGGTGTTAATCTCTCTCTCTCTCTCTTTATCTCTCTCCCTCTCTCTCTCAGTCTGTTCATATCTATCTATCTATCTATCTATCTATCTCAGCATGTCCATGTCTGTTTATCATAGTCTGTTCCTATCTCTCTCTTTCTCAGGGTGTTAATCTCTCTCTCTCTCTCTCTTTATTTATCTCCCTCTCTCGCTCAGTCTGTTCATATCTATCTATCTATCTATCTCAGCATGTCTATGTTTATCACAGTCTGTTCCAATCTCTCTCTTTCTCAGGATGTTAATCTCTCTCTCTCTCTCTCTCTCTCTCTCTCTCTCCCTTTTTGCTCAGTCTGTTCATATCTGTTTATCTAAGTCGGTTCATATCTATCTATCTATCTATCTACGGCCATCTGGAGAAGTAAACATAATTATTTAATGTATTAGGTTCATAACTGTGCAACCCACACAAATGATTAAAGCTTCAGGCTCGATTCTTTCTTAATCCCACCTCTTGAACACACACACACACACACACACACACATATATATATATATATATGTATGTATATATACGTGTGTGTGAGAGTGTGTGTGTGTGTGTGTGTGTGTGTAATACTTGTAACCACTTTATAGTGTGCAAACAAACGATTAATATCGAATAGAATTATTAGTGTTAGATAGCAATAATTGAAACTATTTAACTGTAGAAACAATAGCAATAATAGTGTGCAAACAAATTACTTCTAACTCATTTAAAAATGACATTACCTACGAACTATGTATGCAAGGAATGACTTATGTTAAATTGTGACTTCTATGTAGCAATACTTGAAACCATTTAACTGTGCAAAAAAAATGTGAACTCAGGCTCGTTTAAAAATGATATCACGAGAATGTGTTTTCAAATAGTGCCTATGGTCCGGGAGATGTGGGTTCAATCCCAGGTTGCATCATACCAAAGACTTTAAAAATGGTACTTGATACCGCTTTGATTAACACTCAGCAATATAAAGTATGTATCAAGTGTAAAGTGGTGCGCCATCTCCTACACCTCAGTGTAGTAGCAATTGAAAAGGGAGCATTCTGGTCGCCCTCGACTACGGTTACCAACTTACTATATATGTATAAACAGGATTTGACATTAAATAACCGACAATTGTTGATGTACCATAAAATCAAACCTATGATCTAAATTTTGCCCTGAGGGCAGTGTATTTTACTGATTTCAACCATTTTTAGTGGTAAATGTATATATAGAGAGAGAGAGAGAGAAAGAGAGGTGGAGAGAGAGAGGGAAACAAGTGTGAACAAATTATCATTATAGATCTGGTTTTGTTTGGTTTCTTTGTTTAATGGCATATCAAATTTTGTGGGTTATTTAATGCAAAAGCCATCCTACGACAATAGTTTTACTGTTTAACCCATACCTTGGTTGTATAGATGTTGCATACTGACCTTTGACCGAATCGTCAATCAGAGATTTCTCTGAACAGGACGAACCTGGGTTAATAAGCGGAAGCAGTCACATGGTTTATTGGAAATTTTGGATGTTATGAAATGATATATATACATGCTGCGTGAGTGTCTGAGTGAGTTGGAGGTAGTGTGAGTCAGTGCCAGCTTGCAGTTACTGAGAGCGCCCGTTGGGGTGGCGACCCGCTGGGCCTCCGCTTGAGTACCCTGGCCGAGAAGCTGAAGAAGTACTCTGGGGTTTTGAAGGTAACACAGCGAGGTATGGTCAATAGAAGAAGAAGTTATGGGTCAACATATCAGTCTGTCTTTGTCTCCCTTCAACCCTTTTCGAGAATAAAATGAGAGACATACTTTTATAAAGTGTTATGTTCATTCTTCCATACATGTATTTTTCCTCATGACGGTATACAACATTGATCTGTACGGGTATATATATATATATATATAGAGAGAGAGAGAGAGAGAAGTATGTGTGTCTTTGTTTTTGGATGGGTGTGTTAGATTTCTCCAAGTCTGATAGGTTATCTTTTGCGAAGCAGTTAAAGTGAGAAAATTCACCGAGTGAATAGAACTTGCTCAAGTAATAATGACTTGAATAAAGAAGAAACGTTACTCAACTATAAGGTAAGTATTTAGCGAGATACTTGTCGAAAGATTGTATGTGTATCTACATCAGACCAGCGTGTGTCTCAGATCAAAGGTTCAGCGCGGCACTTGGGAGGAAAAGCTCTAAAACCCATTATATATTGTCAAAAAGACCGCCGCCGGGTCACGCAGATGCTAAATGCTGACAGCTATGGACGATCGACGTGCCGGGTCACCCATACAATTCTTTTTTTTTCTTTTTTTTTTTTGAAATATGCATTGGTGAAGTAGGGACCAAAAACTGTTAACGAGTTTTATATACCGATTGACCAAATTGTAAGCGGTGGAATTCTCAGAATGGAGACAACTGTTACTAAGCTCTGTTTTGATTACTTTGATGGGTTGGTGTCTCTTTCGAGGAATCAAATTTATATTCATAATGATGTCGAAAAGATCTACTGAGTCACTTGTCGAATAAGTATTTCTATCTATCTATCTATCTATCTCAAGCACGCAATTACGTTCACTTTCGGACTAATACCCTTGAGAAAGTTATTATCCCTTTTATCTCCCAACTACGGGTTAAATAGTATCACTGCTGTTCTTCTATGAGGACAGCTTTGACATTAATAACCCACGAAGGTTGATTTGTCATTAAAAACAAAGGAAGAAACCTATCTCTCCCAGTTTGTCTGTCTGTCTGTCTGTCTATATGTCTCAGTCTGTTCATATGTATGTATATATGTATGTATGTATGTATTCTTTAGTCAGTCTCTGAACATCTATATGACCATACCTGTAACGAACCACATTGCGAAATATTAGCTATCGATCATATGGAAATCAGACCTGACCGATAAAATGAAACGCAGTTTCTTCCAAGCAGTGGTCGTGTCGATACTGCTGTATGGATGCACCACTTGGACACTAACAAAATGACTGGAGAAGAAGCTAGACGGCAATTACATAAGAATGTTGCTAGCAATATTGAATAAGTCCTGGCGGCAACACCCCACAAAGCACCAACTATACGGCCACCTGCCTCCCATCACGAAAACTATCCAAGCTAGACGAACCAGACATGCAGGACACTGATGGAGAAGCAGAGACGAGCTCATAAGTGATGTACTCCTATGGACCCCCACATATGGCCGAGAAAAAGTAGGACGACCAGCCAGAACATACATACAGCAGCTATGTGAGGATACGGGATGTAGCCCCTGAAGACGTACCTGAGGCGATGAAAGATAGGGAAAAGTTGCGAGAGAGGGTCAGGGATATCCGTGCTAGCGGCACAACATGATAATGATGATGATATATATAAGTAAAGCAAAGTTGGCGACCATAGTTAAAAGTGACCCGAAGGCTCCCTTTTCATTTGCTACTACCCTGAGGTGTAGGGGAGGGTGTTACTCCTTTCCCTAGATTGCTCCACTTTATTCTTAATACATACGATACATACCTTATAATACTGAGTGTTAGGCCAGGGCATGTCAAGTACCATTTCTTGAGTTTTTGGTATGACACGTTCTAGTACTGAACTCCAGTCTCCCGAGCCATTGAAGAAATCTCAACCCACAAGGCCCATTGGCCTAGTAGATAGAATGTTCATTTATATATGGAAAGTCAACATCAAAACGCTTCATTTTTATTAAATTGAAGCGTTTTAACGTTGGCTTTCCATTATAATAAATTCATCAGTTTTGGATTACTTTTTTTTCTATTTTCTTCATACAATAGGATTCATATCCATTATTTATTCATATATATATATATATATATATATATATATATATATATATATATATTAAAAAGTACTAACAATGTCAATATGACTTTTAAAAAAGTACGTAATATCAATCGAATATAGACAAGATGAACTTCTGTTTCATTCCCCCAACCCCTTGAAAAAAGGAAGAGCTATGATTTTATATTAGTTGTCTAAATTTCTGAGATGAAAAAAAACCCCAAAACCCCCTGAAATCTGAATATGAGCACAGGTAAAAAATCATACATAATAGTAGTAATTCTAGCATTAAGAACATTAAGCCCAGGACACATGGCGTAGCGGTTATAGGCGTTGGTTCCCTGAGCTTCTAAGAAGACAATCAACTGAAGGTTGCAGGTTCAATCCTCACTACCGGCGAGTAATATACAGGAATACTTAACACTTGTACGGAATCAGAACAGGCGACCCCCGTGGTTTCAATAAAGGACGAAGTTCCGTGAAGGCTCCCGAGTTCGACAAACACCTGAAGAAGGCCGGAGGATATATCGGCCGAAACGTTGTGGAAATAGCAATAAAGATGAAGACAATAGTCCGAAAAACCTTAATGATATAATTTTATAGTTTGTAAGAAAATCCTAATTTTAATTATACGTTCATTCTTTTAACGTCTTCACTAAGAAAGGTGTCTATCGTAATCTGCAAACTCAGATCGAAGACTTATACACAACTAATAGTTTTGTAAGATTAAAATTTAGATATAATTCAGAATGACTAGCAGCGAACTTTGGATTCAAATACCAATTCCATAAATTGATGATTTCGTAACCATTTATCAAGAGTCGAACTCTACACAAGATTGGCTTAAACACGAAATCGACTTATAAACGGGATCGACTTATATGTGTGATTTAATTAAACGTGAAATCGACCTATTCACAGGTTCGAAATCAACTTGAACACAAAATCGAGTCATGCATCGATCGAGTTATAATATGCGATCGACCTATACACAAAATCCTCTTATATGCGAGATTGATTTATAGAGGAGATCGACTAAAAGACGAGATCGATTTATACATGCGATCACCTTATCCACAGGATCGACTTATATGCAAAGCTCCCATTGACGAAATTGACTTATAGATGAGTTTGATGTAAACACAATATCGAGTTATACACGGGATCAACTTATTTGCAAAATTTGCTTATAGACGAGATCGACTCATAGACGAGATTGAGATAAAAACATGATCAAGTTATTCACGTGGTTGACTTATACAAGGGATCAACTTAAATTCGAGATTAGGTCATTTCAGATCGATTTCAGACGAGATTGCCTTATACACGCAATCGACTTGCATGCTAGATTGATTAATTGACGAGATCGACTTATACACGTGATCGACATAAGCGAGACTGGCTTCTAGACAAGATTGTCTCAGCGACGAGATCGAGTTATACACGTGATCGACTTATACACGTGATCGACATAAGCGAGACTGGCTTCTAGACAAGATTGTCTCAGAGACGAGATCGAGTTATACACGTGATCGACTTATACATGTGATTGACATAAGCGAGACTGGCTTCTAGACAAGATTGTCTCAGAGACGAGATCGAGTTATACACGTGATCGACTTATACATGTGATCGACATAAGCGAGACTGGCTTCTAGACAAGATTGTCTCAGAGACGAGATCGAGTTATACACGTGATCGACTTATACACGTGATCGACATAAGCGAGACTGGCTTCTAGACAAGATTGTCTCAGAGACGAGATCGAGTTATACACGTGATCGACTTATACACGTGATCGACATAAGCGAGACTGGCTTCTAGACAAGATCGACTTATACACGTGATCGACATAAGCGAGACTGGCTTCTAGACAAGATTGTCTCAGAGACGAGATCGAGTTATACACGTGATCGACATTAGCGCAGCTGGCTTATTGACAAGATTGTCTCAGAGACGAGATTTAGTTATACACGTGATCGACTTATATGCGAGATTGACTTTTAGACGAAATCGACTTAAAGACAGGATTGACTTAAACATGACATCGAGTAATATCCACGATCGACTTATACAAGGGATCGACTTATTCACAAAATCGACTTATATGCGAGATTTTCTTATTGACAAGATCGACTTACAGCCAAGATCGTAGTATACTCGCGATCGACTTATACAAAGGATTGACTTATATGCCAGCTACATTGACTTTTACATGACATCTACTTATAGACGAGATCGACTTAAACATGAGATTGAGTAATACCCACGATCGCTTTATACATTGGGTCGACTTATTCACAGGATCGACTTATGTACGAGATTTGTTTATAGACGATATCGACTTAGAGCCGAGATCGAGGTATACACGCGATCGACATATACACGGGATCGACTTATATGCTAGCCAGATTGAGTAATATGCGAAATCGACTTATAGATGAGATTGACTTAAACACGAGATCTCGTTATACACGTGATCGACTGGTATGCAAGATTGGCTTATAGCCGAGATCGACACATACACGAAATCGACTTATATTCGAGATTTAGTCATGGACCATTGATTGACTTATAGACGTGATCGAGTCAAACAATAGATTGACTTGTACGCACGATCACCTAATACTCAAGATCGACTTTTAGACGAGTTCGACTTCTAGACGAGTCGTTACGGTATGCCATTAATGCCTGATTACGTAACATATTTTCTTTGATTATGGAGTTCTGTTTGATTTACTTTCTCCTCCGTGAAAAGGAAGTGCAATAATTTTGTCGTTCGTAAGAAAAGCCTCTGTTCTCTGATCACAAAGACAAATAAAAATCTATTAAATTTCTTTTTTCTCAGATTTTTTTTTTGTTTTTCCCTTTCTTGTCCTTTTCCGCTGACGTCTTTTCTAAGGTTTCTTAAGTTCTGGTTGCTAAGGAAACAAGAAAATCTTCTCCCATTCAACGGAAGAAGAAGAAAAACAGCAACAATCAATCAATTAATCCATTCAGCATCGAAAAATGGAAAGGAGACGTGTAAATCTAAAGAAAGTATGAAGGGGGAGGATATTCACCACCACCAACCCTAAAAAATAAAAGAAAGAAAGGGAGAAAGAAAAAAGCATTCGTAAATAAAAGGAGTGAGATACAGTGCGAGAGATGATAGAGAGAGAGAGAGAGAGAGAGAGAGAGAGAGAGAGAGGAAAGAAGTTTGGCGATATTTTTTCTTTTCACTTTCTTTTCCGGTTTTTGTTTTATTTTTTAGAAAGAAAGAAAAAAAAGAAAGAAAGAAAGAAAGGAAGAAAGAAGTGGAATAAGCCTATGGAAAAATAACAAAGAAAGAATAGAAGGATAGACAATAAAAGGAGAGAAAAAGAGAAGAAAACAGATAGATAGATAGATAGATAGATAGAGAGAGCGAGAAAGAGTGGGAAAGAAAGAGATATTTGCAAAATATGGTTGAATAAAAAAGAATGAAAAGAAAAATGAAGGAACATAAGAGAGAGAGAGAGAGAGAGAGAGAGAGAAAGAGAGAGAAAGAGAGCGTGTGAAGGGAGAGAAGGAGATATAAAGAGAGGGGTAATCAAAAGAATAAAACATGAAAGAATGAAAACATACAGAAACCTAAAATCAGAGAGAGAGAGAGAGAGAGAGAGAGAGAGAGAGAGAGAGAGAGCGAGAGAAAGAGAGCGTGTGAAGGGAGAGAAGGAGATATAAAGAGAGGGGTAATCAAAAGAATAAAACATGAAAGAATGAAAACATACAGAAACCTAAAATCAGAGAGAGAGAGAGAAAGAGAGAGGGAAAGAGAGCGTGTGAAGGGAGAGAAGGAGATATAAAGAGAGGGGTAATCAAAAGAATAAAACATGAAAGAATGAAAACATACAGAAACCTAAAATCAGAGAGAGAGAGAGAGAGAGAGAGAGAGAGAGAGAGAGAGAGAGAGAGAGAGAGAGAGAGAGAAGGGTAGGGTCCTTATGGGTTAAATGAAATAAAGGGAGAAAGAACAATGGAAAAAAAAGAAATAAAAAAGCAGAAAAGAAGAAGAAAGACGGAAGACGGTTGAAAATGAATGAAGATTGACAAAATGAAATAAGGAAACTAAAGTAGAAAGAAAGAAAAACTATATGAGAACGAAGAACAATTGAAGAAAAACTATGAAAACCAAGAAAGAACAAAAGCAAACAGGAACTAAAGAAAGAAGTTCAGAAAGAAAGAAAAACAAAAAAAAAGTTAAAAGAAAAATGATTAATGGTAAAGAAGAAAAATTAAAGAAATAAAGAATGAATGAAATACGGAAAGAAAAAAAAAGAACAAAAGGAAGAAAGAAAGAACTATAGAAAAATAAATAATGAACGGAAGGAGAAAGAAAGAAAGAAAGAAAGATAGAAAAGAAAGAAAGAAGGAAAAAATAAATAAATGAAATAATTAAAGAAGATATGAATGTATGAAAGCATAAAAAAGGAATGAATGAATGATAGAAGGAATGAAAGAAAGGAAAAAAAGAAAGAACGCATGAAATAGATAATTAATGAATGAAAGGAAGTATAAAAATGAATGAATTAAAGAAGGAAAGATGGAAAGAATTACGGAATGAATCAAAGAAAGCAGGAAGAAATGAATGTAGGTAAGTATAAAAAAAAAAGAATGAATGAATGATAGAAGGAACGACGGAAAAAATAAATGAATGAAGGAAAGAAAGAAAGAAAGAAAAGAAAGGAAGAAAAATGAGAGAAAGGACGAATGAAATAAATAAAGAATCAATGAATGAAAGAAAGGTTAAAAAATGAATGAATGAAAGAAGGAAACATGGAAAGAATTATGGAATGAAAGAAGTAAGAAAGAAAAGTAGAAGAAAAAATTGATAAACGAATGAAATAAGTAAAGAATTAATGAATGTAGGAAAGTATAAAAGAGAATGAAAGAAGGAAAGAATAATGAAATGAAAGAAAGAAAAAAGAAAAGACGAATAAATGAAAGAAAGAACGAAAGAAAGAATAAATGAATGAAATAAAAAAGAATAAACGAAAGAAGGAAAGGAAGAAAAATACAAAGAATGAAGCAAGTAAAATCAATGAAAGAAAAAGACAATGTAAAAAAGAAAATCAAAATGAAAAAGTTGGAATAAAATAAGATAAAAAAGAAATGAAAGATTTAAAGCTAAAAGTAAGAAAAGAAAAGAAATTCCTGGCCAAATGAGAAAAAGAAGACAAAAGAAAAAAAAGAATGAAATGAAGTTTTTTGGGAAGATTTACTCAACTGCTTTTTAAAAAATAACAAAAAAAAAAAGTTAAAAAAAACGAAAACAAACAAATATAAGAAACAAAACAACAACTGATAATGAAAACAAAATTGGTAAATGAGGTTTAAACTAATTAATATTTGGCCCAAAATCTGTCAACTGGGAATATAGAAAACAAGACTAAAATTGTAGTCATTTGACTTAATGGAAAAAGGTTTAAATATTAATGGATAAACACTTGAAAATTTCCAGATTGTTAAAATGTTTACCAAAAACATCACTTCGTGTTTAATCAAATCATTTATTTTTCTATCTATCCTGGACTGTACCTCTCTGTTTATATATATATACATAGTGAGTGATAGATAGATAGAGAGACGGGGAGGGAGGTATGTATATCTATATTGTGTTAATTTACTAAGCTTTTTGCTTAGATGTAGCACAAGGCCGCATGAATAGTGCACCCAATGAGAATCGAACTCACTCGTGTAGGTTTGCTAGTCTACCTTGCTAACCATTACACCACCTGAGGTGCCCTTGTATATCTATATTGTGTGATGTTTACCGGCGAAGGAAATGGACACGGTGACGCGAGTTTGAATCCTAGACGAAGCTGTTTGCATTTCACATAATACTAATGCTCTTAGGAAAGGTATGAATGCAACTATTCTCCTTCCATTTCTGTGTAAATAGTAGGGCAGACAGTACTCTATAAATCAGGTCTGGCAACCGGCTTGGGAGAAAGAGAATTCTTAATTTAAACTCCGCTTAAAAATTGACCTTGTCTTACATCCTGCACCTGCAAAGGGTTTGGGTATATATATATATATATATATATATATATATATATATATATATATATAATGTAGGCTATTCACATCTATTTATCTATCAATCTATGTGTATATATAAATATATATATCTTTAAGAAAAAACTAAAGACCGGTTAATTTAGGATTATAAATTTATTTCCATCCTGTTTTTTTCGTTGTATATATGTGTGTGTGTGTGTGTGTGTGTGTGTGTGTGTGTGTGTGTGTGTGTGCCTGTGCATGTGTGTCTGTGTATGTCGTAGTGTTTATATTTCTCTCTCTCTCCCTCTGTATATATATACATACATGTATATATGTATATTGATAATATAGTTTGCTATATTTATATATAACGAGTGCTTTCTATCATTTACTTTCGAACTAATATACTTAGGTAGAATACGAACTCTCTTATATCCCCGTCGAGCTATGGCTTTGGCATTTAATAACCTACGAAGATTGATATGTCATTAAAAAAAAACAAAAAAAAAAAACAAAAAGAAAAAAACTAACTCCTGACACAGGAATCTATTTTTTTTTTAATTCCGTGCTTACAACAATACTTGCTGAGTTTCTTGATTAGCATATCGATTGATAGATTAATAGATAACAAGGTACAAGTATATATATATATATATATATATATATATATATATAGTGAAATGGTAGATTTTGGTGAATCTGACATGATGAAAAAATAGGTGGAAAGAGGGATAAATCAGACACTTACAAAGAGTTTAATAGTAATATCTCATTCTTTATTCAAGAATTTCTTCAGACTAAACATTTTTTTCAAGTATTTTTTAGAAAAAACTCAAAAAATGTTTAGTCCTCCCGTCTTTTAAACATGGATGACTTCAAAACGATCTGTATATATGAAGACTTACCTATCTCTGCGTATTTCTTTAAAAGATGGGAGGATTTTTCAAATATCATTCCTCGTGCCAAACATGGACTTGATACTTTTAAATTAAGAACGGTATATAGACGTTTGTATCTTTTCGTTGTATACATTTTATTTGCTCGCGTTATTTCGACAAGCATCCATTGCTGTGTGAGCGATTCTCCTGATTTCAAAGTCCTGATGAAGGTTATTAAAACCGAAATGTTTAACGTTGGCTTTACATCACAATACATTCACCTATTTGAATTATTCTGTTTTTCTGCTTTCTTCACACACACACACACACACACACACACACATATATATATATATATATATATATATACACACCGTCTCATTGGCCCAGTGGGTAGAGTGTTCGCCAATTGTCCAGGAGACCTGGGTTCAATCCCTATCGATGGGTCAAATAGAACTAAACTGCGTACTTTTGCTAAACTGAATTGTTTGAAATAGAACTGTTTTGACATTTTAACTGCGTACTTATGCTAAACTGAGTTGTTTGAAATAGAACTGTTTTTGTACGCTAAACTGAATTGTATGAAATTGAATTGTTTTTGACATTGAACCTGTGTACTTAGGCTAAACTGATTTGTTTGAAACTTTGAAACAACCAACCAACCAACTTTGAGTCGCCTTCGACTATAGTCGGCCAATTTACTAACTACTTATCTATACAGTGTGGTGAAATAAATATTCGTACATATGAAAATTTTTTTTTATCTTTCAAACATAGTCTGAAGAACATTTCTATATACATTTACTATATAAGGATACATTTCTACTAATATGTGTATATAAACTTAGGTTACAATTAATTTTACAGAAATTAATGCTATTTATTCATTTTCATGAGTGAAAAAAGTAATCGTAAAGTGCAAAAAATAACGCATTATCTTCATTTAACACTTTGTAGAATACCCTTCATTCACTTCAACAGCCACTAATCTCTTCCGGTCGGTCTCAATTTCTTGCAATAATTTGTAGGTATTTTGTACCATTTTTCCTGGAATATCGTCTTCAGATTATTAATGTTTGCTGATGCTCGTTTACGGATTTGAATTTTCAAAAATTGCCACAAGTTCCCAATTGGATGCGAAACCGGGGACTGATTTGGCCATTGCAAAATATTTACATAATTTTCAGACAACCATTTCTTTGTAGATTTAGCTGTATGCTTGGGATCATTATCCTGCTGGAAAATGTAATCAGTAGGTCGCTCAAGACTCCCAACAGAAGACTTCAAATTTTCTCGCAAAATCCGTTTATACTTTTGGGCATTTATTTTACCGTCTATTACTTATATTTAAACATCCTCAAATCATAATACTACCACCGCCAAATTGGACGGTTGGTACCGTGTTCTTTGGTGAGTAGGCTTCGCCATCTTTCCCCCACACATGATTTCGATAATTATGACCAAACAACTAAATTTTAGTTTCATCTGTCCATAATACTTTTTCCTTATGCTGTCTTACAAATTTCAACCTTACATCTCTGTCATTTCAAGAGGAGAGGAGTTTTCTTTGGTCTCTGTGACTTTAGACCATTCCTTAGCATTTCATTACTTATTGATCGTTTAATTACACTACATCCTGATGAACGTAAATTTCTTGCAGCTCTTCACGCGTAACCATTGGATTTTGGTTAATCAGGCATCCTAATTTTCTTGATAATATAGGAGAAATCTTCCTTGGAGCACCTGTTCTTTTTTGTTTTCAACTGTGTTATGTCTTTTAAACCTCGCAATGAATGAACTTATCGTTGTAAAAGGAATATTCAGGTTGCTTGAGATATTTCTATAACTTTCTCCATCTTTCCAAAGTTTAACAATCAGTGCTTTTTGTAAATTACTCAATTCTTTATCTCTTGCCATGATCAGAACTTTCTCGTACGACAAGCAATTGCAAAAAGTTCCAGTTAGGATTTTAAGACTATCGTTACTGATAACATTACTGGAACATTCTAGAAGGATAACTATGGGTACTGATAGCATTGTTAGAACAATCTAGAAAAATATTGTAACAATGTTGTACTATACGATTACTTTTTTCCCTCATGAAAATGAATAAATGGCATTAATTTCTGTAAAATTAATTGTAACCTAAGTTTATATATATATATGAGTAGAATATATCCTTATACAGTAAATATATATATAATTTTTGTTCAGGCTATGTTTGAAAGATAAAAAATAGAAATTTTCATATGTACGAATATTCATTTCACCCCACTATATATATATATATATATATAATCCGAAGAAAAGTCCAAGGAGTAGGAGTATCCAGTTTGAGTGCTCAATGTCAATGGCTATCGAATGTATAATTTGTGATTAAAAATACATCAAAAGTCACGTGCAGAGCAAAAAGAAAGAAAAAGAAAAATTCCATTCTTTGGTGTCATTATAGATTTATTTTAGGTCTCTGATGACCCTTTTCAGATGGTGAACGAAAAAATACTGTTTAGTATTTGAATATCATTTAGGTTTGGTTTGGATTCTTTGTTTAATAGCATATAAACCTCCTGGGTTATTTACTGCCAAACCCATCCTTCTAGAAGAACAGCACCAATGCTGTTTAATTCATAGCTGGGAGGATAAGGGGGTTTATAACTTTCCCAAAGGTATTTGTCTGAAAGTGAACGTTACAGAGCGACTGGAATTGGAAATCACTTACTACGCTTCCGCAGTTCCTACCGATCATTTAGGTATGTTCATTACACACCTAAATCATATTCAAATACTAAACAGTATTCACCATCTGAAGAGAGTCATCATAGAACGGAAATAAATTTATAATGAGACCAAATAATTGAATGTTTATATATATATATATATATATATAATATATATATATATATATATATATATATAACTGTGTGCAAATATGTATTAAGTAGTATTTTGAAACTAATTTGAATGTTTGTGTACAAATTATTAGAAATTAAATTTTATCAGAATACTTGAAATTATATTCTTCTTCTTCTTCTTCTTCTTCTTCTTCTTCTTATTATTATTATTATTATTATTATTATTATTATTTCATTCAGTGCAAGTTTTTCATCACCAGTGTTAGCAGGTGATACTTCCCAGGATTCTGAGTGGCAGCAAGTCTCTTCAGGTCTCGAAGACTCTTTAGAGTATTCTAGCCGATCTCAACAATGTTTGTTTAAGGCATGGTCTCGATTCTTCCTCTCATTTCCACTCCCTCCATTTCCCTTTTCAAAAGCCAAGGAGAATGTTCCTAGCATTCCTACTATCATTGGTATCACTGTCACCTTCATGTTCTACAGCTTTTTAAAACTCTCTGGCAAGATCGAAATATTTGTCTATCTCTTCGGTTTCTTTTAGTTTTGCTCTGTGGAACAGCAAAATCTCCTTGATGGTAAGTTCTTTTTTTCTTGGTAATTCATACTAAGTCTAACCTTCTGGATTATTATT
The DNA here is from genome assembly GCA_963585895.1 of Sepioteuthis lessoniana. Lineage (NCBI taxonomy): Eukaryota > Metazoa > Mollusca > Cephalopoda > Myopsida > Loliginidae > Sepioteuthis > Sepioteuthis lessoniana. The sequence continues at coordinate 97,068 of CAUZXS010003557.1, forward strand.
ATTATTATTATTATTATTATATGATTAATAATCAACATTGAATTTTGGGCAAGGAAGAAAATTACATTCAAACAAATATTTGTTGTATAAAACAAATGATTTTTTCATCATTAAGCGACTATATATATATATATATATATATCTATATATATATATATATATATATATATATATATATATATATATATATATACTTAGTTCCTCTTTCTGTGTAATTAGTAATTATGTTGTTCTTTCCTCGGCTGAGCTGTTTTGGTCATTTTTTCGTTTCTCCTCTCTTTCTCTGTTCGTATACATACCTCTCTTATAATTTGCTATTAGTTTGTACGTATTATTTTATCTATCTATCTATCTATCTATCTATCTATCCGTCTTTTCTTATTTATCAATTAATCTGTCAACTAAGTTTACGTCTCTCTCTCTCTGTCTATCTATCTATCTCAGTCCTTTTTTATCTCTCAACCTATCTGTCTACTAATTTGACCTCTTATTCTATCTATCTATCTATCTATCTTAGTTTGTTCATATCTATGTATCTATCTATATATTTATCTATCTACGCTTGCATTAGCTGGCGAAAATGAACAGCTGCAATCAAAATCCAATTCCGAATATTTTCGTAACAATTACGACACAAGTTAATGAAGCCAACCTCTTGATTATGTTCCCGACGAAAAGTTATAAGCGAGAGATATTTTTTTCACTTTTACTACTTGGCACTTTCGCCCAAACATCTTTTCGCTCAACAGCCGCGAAAATCAATACCTCTGCCAATACGGCACAAAATGGCGTCTAAAGATGGCGCGCCTTTATATTGTTCTAATAATTATTACAAAGCAAAATTCATTAACTTGACTTGCCATTAAATTATTTGTGTCCAGGCCTATTAATGATCTCATCTTATTGACTTTTAGTTTTCGATTTTATTCTTGATTTTTAAAATTTTTTATTTATTTTTAAATGTTTTTAATTACCTTTTATTTTGGGCTTGGCTAAATATGTAAATCAAAGACAAGAAAATATATTTCAATGGCTTGTACTGCAAGCGACACAGCGGCCATTTTATTACCATCATTAGTATTCTGTTTTTGAATTCAGTATCGTATTGCAGTCTTTCTTAAACTGGTTTGGCTTGGTTTATTTGTTTAACGGCATTTCTACCACTTATGGGTTATTTAATGTTGGGATTTATCGCCTACCGAACACATAATTTTACCAGTTAGAAGACTGGCTTGGTTCGAATATATTTGGTAGATTGATTGATTTTAACGGCATTTGGACTCGTTTTAGGTTATTTTATGCATAGTTTAGGGAATCATCTTTATTGTACAGACTTATAGGATTAGAACTTCGTCGAAAACAAGGAATGATTCAAAATCTTTCTTGGTAAATAAACGTAACATAAATTCTACTCAATACTTCTAATAAGACAAATGACGTAATTTGAAATAACAAACGATGATTCATTTATCAAACGGCCAACTTTTCTTGTCATAAACGGCCAACCCTTTCTTGTTATACAAATTTTCCTAGGTTTTTATATTTTGCATTTTTTATACATCCATCGTTGATATAACATCACTAATATCATCCCTCCAATCGTGATGATGGTTCATTAGAACTCAAACGCTATATTGTCGACCTTACTTTTCAATAAATCTCTCTTACTTGGATTACCTTGTTATTAATTTTTCTTTATTCATTATTGTACATTTATATATAAATCTTTGTTTTTATGGCTTAGAATATTCGGATTATTGTTTTCATCTTTATTGTCATATTCACAAGGTTTCGGTCGATGCGTCCTTTGGTCCTTTTTCGACGTTTCACGTTCAACTCAGGTGTCCACACTGAACTTCAAATCGAACCCTTTATTTACTCCTCGGGGTTACATTGTTCTAATTCCGTTAACCATGACAGAGTACAAGTCTTTCGCCAAGTAAGTATTCCTTGTGATTTACCTGAAGGTGGGATTGAACCAGCAACCTCCAGATGTGGTGCAACGGATATAGGCGTTTGATTGAAAAGGCTTAAGTGAAATCAACTGAAGGTTGCAGATTCAAGATGAAGGCAATAGTCTGAATATTTTAAGTGATAAAAATTCTCAAGATTCATTTCAGAAATTTAGACAAAAACATTTTTTGTTGGTTGGTTGTTTGGGTTTTATGATATATCAACCTTTATAGGTTATTTAAGGCCGAATCCATTTTTATACAAATAATCAATTCTATTTCAAACGATTCAGTCTAGCATGAGTGCAGTTTAATTGTCAAAAACATTTTTATTTCAAGCTATTCAGTTTAGTCAAACAGTCCTAATTCATACAATTCAGTTTAGTATTAGTATAGTTTTTTGTACACACACACAGTTAAATGTCGAAATAGTTCTATTTCAAACAATTCAGTTTAGCGTAATTACAGTTTCAATGTTAAAAACAGGTCTATTTCAAACAATTCAGTTTAGCACAAGTATGCAGGTTAGTTCTATTTGACCACTCTGGGCCAGAGTGGACCTGGGTGTGATGGCAATGAAGGGGTACTTTGCATTCCCCAAAGCTCCAGCGTTATTGGAACCTCACCATGAGATTGTTTAGTGTCATATGCAGGACACTCGTTTGGGGATGGGTTACACCTCTGTAGAGGTGCAGTCGGTGTATTCTACTGTCCCAGCCGACTTGGCGAAGTCTTGATGAACATTTACTAAAACCGAAATGTTTAATGTTGACTTACCTTTATAATAAATTCATCACTTGTGGATTACTTTCGTTATCTATTTTCTCCATAGATAGATAGATAGATAGATTGATAGCTTTTCTGATAGAGCAGTTCTATTGCTTTTATCGTTTCTCTACTTCCTTTTTTCATTATGAGGCCTTGCTTTTTTTTGTCATACCGAATTCCAGTCCTATATCTTTGGCTTTGGAGTCATATAACGTGTTTTTTGGTTTCTAGTTCACTTTTATTCTAGTTAAAAATCCTGATATCATTCATGTACACGAAACGATTTATCTTGTCTTGCGACTTTCTAAATTTGTTGCCTATAATGATGGTTTCTTTGTTTAATAGCAAATCAACCTTTGTGGGTTATTCAATACCAAATAGATCCTTGCAGAAAAACAGCAGTTTTACTATTTCACCAATAAAGGGGTTGATACCTTTCCAAAGGGGATTTGTCTGAAAGTAAGCGTAATAAAAGCTGCCTGAAGAAAGTTCTTCGGATTATTTATTCTGGTTGTGATTATCCTCCTGCTGCTAGTTCCACTCTTCAGTTTTCTAAAGCTCTCGTGATGAAGTTTACGAATTACTCAAATATCTTGAACATTTTCAGACGTTCTATTATCCATGTTTGTGGGATCATGTCATATGCTTTTTGTAGTCAATTCATGTAATGACTACATATTCTCGCTTTGTTTTTGAGACTTTTTTAATGTATTGATCTATATACAATAGGTCATTTGTTTCTCTTGTTACCTTGCGACATCCATTTCGCTCTTCAGAAAAAAAAAACCCCGAGGCTTTCAAGAGAATAATAGTTCTTTTCTCTTACTTGTGTTATTATTATTATTATTATTATGAGAGTTTTTCACATCAGCTTTTGCTGATGGTCTTTCACTGGAGTCTAAGTGACAGCAAGTCTCCGCAAGTCTGCAGAATTATTATTATTATCATTATTATTATTGTGAGTTTTTCGTACCATCGTAAGCTGATGGTCTTTCACTGGAGTCTAAGTGACAGCAAGTCTCCTCAAGCCACTAGGACTCTTCTCAGTATTCTGTCCGTTCTCAATAATGCTGTAGTTTGGATCGTTTCCAGTCAGCCGCCAAATTCCAAGTCCTCCAGTCCCTTTAATAATCATTTAGTTACCAAAAGCACCAATCACAATTGGTATAATTGTCACCTTCATGTTCCATAGTTTTTTCAATTCTCTAGCAAGGTCGAGGTATTATTATTATTTTACTGCTTTAGAGTTTTTCACATCAGTGTCAGCTGATGGTCTTTCACTGGAGTTTGAGTGACAGCCAGTCTCCTCAAATCTCCAGGACTCGTCTCAGGATTCTGGCCGTTCGTAGCAGTGCTGTCGTTTGGATAGTCTCTACCCGTCCGCAAACTTCCAAGTCCTCCAGGCCTTTTAATAATCCATTAGTTATTGTGCCTAAGACACCAATCACAATTGGCACAATCGTTACTTTCATGTTCCACAGCTTTTTCAATTCCTTAGCAAGGTCGAGGTACTTATCCTTCTTTTCACTTTCCTTCAGATTTCTTCTGTGATCCGTCGGGACAGCAAAGTCGACAATTTTACAAATTCTTTTTTTGTTGATTATTATGAGGTCTGGTCTTCTGGCCGGGATTAGGTGATCCGTTTGTATACTAAAGTCCCATAGGAGTTCATGCGAGTCATTTTCTTGGACAGGTGCTGGGTTGTGCATATACAATTTGTTTGTATGTTCGAATTGAAATTTCCTGCAAATTTCCCAGTGGATCACCTTGCCCACCCAGTTGTGTCTTGCCTTATACTCCTTCTGTGTTAATTTGCTGCATTCGCTTATTATGTGACTGATCGTTTCGTCTCTGTCACCGCATAGCCTACATTTACTGTTTTGTTGCGTCTTATCTATTCTCGCTTTGATATGATTGGTTCTTCTTCTTCTTCTTCTTCTTCTTCTTCTTCTTCTTCTTCTTCTTCTTCTTATTATTATTATTATTATTATTTCCAATGTGATTGATATTCATCATCAAATTCTTACCATCGAGGAAAATTATCAACCCCGATAAAAAAAAAATTATTTCTTATGTAAAACGAATGCCTTTTCATCTTAAAGTTACGGAATTATTCATTTATTCATCGCATGTGAACAAGAAAACTAGTTTTGATGAAAACTGTTACACCTTATCGCTACCCACTGATTTTACCGCTACTAATCGCTTCTCACAATGGTTTTTCCACCTTGGATTTATGCCACGTGGTTGTAAAGTGTGAATTTCCGGGAATTTTATTTTATTAGAATTGTTGAAAGTTAAAAAAGAACAAAAACAAAAAAAATGTAGACGTAGAACATTTTCCACAGCCTTTTTATGATCCTTACCCGATATAAAATATTAGTGATGATCATTACCCAATATAAAATATTACATGAACCATAGGGTAGAGTGTTCGTCAATTGTCCGGGAGACCTGGGTTCAATCTCAGGTCGCGTCATACCAAAGACTTTGAAAATGGTACTTGATACCTCCTTGTTTAACATTCAGCAATATAAGGTACGTTTCAAAGGTAAATTGGAGCAATCCAGGGAAAGGAGTAGCGCCCTCTCCTACGTCTCGATGTAGTAGCTATTGAAAAGGGAGCCTTCTGGTCGCCTCGATTACGGTTGGTTGGGTTTTATGGCATATCAATCTTTGTAGGTTATTTTAAGCCAAATCCACTTTTATGAAAATAGTTCTATTTCAAACAATTCAGTTTATCATAAGTACACAGTTTAAATGTAAGTACAGTTTAATTGTCAAAAACATTTCTATTTCAAGATATTCAGTTTAGTCAAGCAGTTCAAATAAGCTAATTCAGTTTAGTATAAGTACAGGTTTTGTTTGCTCACAGTTAAATGTCAAGACACTTCTATATTAAACAATTCAGTTTAGTGTAAGTACAGTTTCAAAGTCAAAAACAGTTCCATTTCAAACAATTCAGTTTAGCATAAGCACGCAATTTAAATGTAAGTACGGTTTAATTGTCAAAAACATTTTTATTTCAAGCTATTCAGTTTAGTCAAATGGTTCTAATTCAAACAATTCAGTTTAGCATAATTATGCAGTTAGTTCTATTCAACCCATAGGTAGGTGCTACCACTCCGGGCCAGAGTGGACCTGGGAGCAATGGCAATGAAGGGGTATTCTGCATTCCCCAAAGCTCCAGCATCACTGGAACCTTACCATCAGATTGTTTATTGTCATATGCAGGACACTCGTTGGCGGGTGGAGGTCTTATCCCTCTGCAGAGGTACAGTCGGTGTATTCTACAGCACCAGCCAACTGGGCAACCCTCGACTATGGTCGTCAACTTTACTTTATGATCCTTACCCAATATAAAATATTTGCTTTGATCCTTACCCAATATAAAATAATAGTGGTGATCCTTACCCAATATAAAATACAAGTGATGATTTTTACCTAATATAAAATATAAGTGATGATCCTTACCCGATTATTGATGATCCTTGCCCATTAAAAAATATTAGTGTTGATCCTTATCCACAATAAAATATCAGTTATGATCTTTGCCCAATATAAAATATTAGCTATGATCCTTACCAAATATAACATATTAGTGTTTATCCTTACCTAATATAAAATATTAGTTATGACGAAGAATTTATGACAGAGAAGTAAGGAAGAACATCATCATCAAGTCATGTTGACAACACAGATTTTCCTAAATCTCTCTCTCTATTCATCCCTATCATCCACCACTCCCGGCAGGTCTTCCAAATTATATCCAGAGCTGGTCGGCCAACACTGACACTTCCATTTGTAGGGGTACACGGAAGAACGTCATTTACGAGATTGTCCTTGCTTCTCCGGCAGTGTCCCGCATGTCTTTTTCGTCTTACTAGGTTTTAGAGATGAGAGGTAAGTGGCCGTAGAGCAGTTGTTTTGCGGGGTGGTGAATATAATGTTTATTAATCTAAAAATAAGACCTTGTTCATATGTTGCCAGCATAATTTTCTTACTTTTTACTCCTTATATAACTGACCCCTTCGTACGAGCAGGTTGTGACCTAAGGTTTATTTTTCCGTGGAGTTTAACTGATATATATTCTAATTTTCCTTGTCCTTGACTGGTTGCAATACTAAGGTTAAAGAGCCCAGTCTGCCCTACAATTTATCCATAGCTAGAAGGAGAATAGTTGGATTTATACCTTTCCCAAGTAAGTGAGATGCAAAACATCATCCAGGATTTGAACTCGAGGCATCGTGTCGATTTCCATAATCGTTACACCACAAACACCTCTCTCTATATATAATATGCCACTCAGGTCACTTTTTGTCCGTTTATTCATACTCAGATCTTCACTAATCTGCCACTCACTAATCATTCTTTAGCCCTTTCCGCTGGGGTTATAAGACGTCGACTGTATCCACTTTAGAGATGTGAACCCCCTTTCAGAAAAAAAAGAAAAGGGTGTCTTGGGTAGAATACAATACTCTACCCGATGGTGAGGCTTCAGAATATTTATAACTATGCAACAGGTAAGTACAAAAACGCTCCAAGATTTCGAGTAGTTTGGTTGAGTTTCTTTGTTTAATGGCATATCAACCTTTGTAGGTTATTTAATGCCAAAAGTATTCCTCTAGAAGAACAGTAGTGGTACTATTTAACCCATAGCAGGGAAGATAGGGGGTCCATACCTTTCCCAAGGGTATTTGCTCGAAAGTGAACGTAATAGCGCGACTGGAGTATGAACTCGCGCACAACGATTCCGTAGTCCACCGCTTTAACCATTACACCACGAGGACGCAGTTGAATACGGAAGACTTTTTTTTTTAACGAACTGAAAAACTAAAGAAAGTGCTCAATGCCAACCTGCAGAGCAAAGTAAAAGCCTAAAATAATCAATATTATATATATATATATATATATATATATATATATATATATATATATATATATATCTCAATGCCAACCTGCAGAGCAAAGTAAAAGCCAAAAAATAATCAATATTATATATATATATATATATATATATATATATATCAGACATGCAGGACATTGCTGGAGAAGCAGAGATGAACTCATAAGAGATGTACTCTTATGGATCCCCACACACGGCCGCGCAAAAGCAGGACGACCAGCACGAACGTACATTCAGCAGCTATGTGAGGATACAGGTTGTTGTCCTGAAGACCTACCTAGGGCGATGAACGATAGGGAGGAGTGGCGAGAGAGGGTCAGGGATATCCGTGCTGCCAGCACGATATGATGAGGATATATATATATATATATATATATATATATATATATATATATATATATATATGTAAATGTACACGTATAAAAACAAGGCATTCGGATGTTGATTTTATTCATAGTAGAATTATTAGTCAATGTTTAACGTTTTGGTTTGTATATTAAACTATTATCAGGGTTGTTAATATACGATTTTGCATCTGTTGAATTCTACGAATGAAATGTGAATTCTTTAACATTTTATTTCCGTTAGTAACGCTCTTTTTCAAAACTGTATGACGTAATTAGTGTTCGAAATTTATTTAAAAGCGTAACATATCATCATCATCATCATCATCAAGTCGCTCAGACAGCACAGATTTTCCTGACTCTCTCTCTCAATCCATCCTTATCATCCATCGCTCCCGGCATGTCTTCTACGCTACGTCCCGTGTCCGCACAAAGCTGTTGTAGTTAAGTTCTTGCTAGCCGAGCAAAGCTGGAATATGTGCAGGGTCCATAGAAAAACGTTACTTTTGAGTTCGTACTTGCTTCTCCAACAGTGTCAGGCATGTCTCGTTCGTCTTTCTTGGATGGTTTTAGAGATACTATTTACCAACCCCTCCACTCGGGCAGGATATGACACAAGGTCAATTTTTAAGCGGAGTTTAACAGGTTTGAATTCAGAGTTTTCCTTCTCCTAGACTAGTTGCCTAACCAAGGCTGAAGAACCTAGTCTGTCCTACTATTTACCCATAGATGGAGGGAGAACAATTGGATTCATACCTTTCCCAAGGGTATTAGTGCTATGTGAAATGCAATAAGTCTCGTCCATGATTTGAACTCGTGTCGCCGTGTCCATTTCCTACGACAATAACGACTACACCACGGGCACATCCAAATGGATGGTTTCAGAGATAGTCGGTAAGTTACCGTACAGCTGCTATTTCGTTGGGTGTTGCTTCCATGATTTGTTCAATATAGCTCGTAGCACTCTTGTGTAATTCCCATCAAGCCTTTTCTATGAGTAATTTGTTAGCATCCATGTGGTGCCTCCATAGAGGAGTATTAATACTATTGATGCTGGAAAGAAACCCCTTTTTATCTTATTTAAAGATTATAAAGACTTAAAAATTATATATATATATATATATATATATATATATATACTCAACCTTTCTCCGTTCTATTTTTTTCTTTTTATCGCTATTTTTTGTACTTTTTATGCAGCTGCTTGTAATTTGGGAATAATTATGTCAAGAACTGTTGTTGAAAAACAATAAAATGAGTAGAAATAAAAAGATCGATGAAAACTATTCTCAATAAAGGATCTTGCAATTCTTTAGCAGTAATTATACTATATATATATATATATATAGAGAGAGAGAGAGAGAGAGAGAAAGAGAGTGAGTGAGAGGTTCACGTGGTGTAACGGTTTCCATCGGAGGAAATGGATCTGGTTACCCGAGTTCAACTCTTGAATGAGGCGGTGTGCTTTTAACATTGTATTAATATCCTTCGAAAAAGAATGAATCCAGCTATTCTCCCTCTAGCTATGCGTAAATAGTAGGGCAGATTAATTTCTTTAAGTTTGGTATTTTAACCAGTCTAAGAGAAGGAAAAGTGAACTGAAACCTATTAAATCCCACTGAAAAATTTACCTTGTATTGCATCCTGCTCGTGTTGGAGGGGTTGGGTAAATATATATACAGAGAGAGAGAGAGAGAGAGAGAGAGAGAGAGAGAGCGGCGTAGTAAAGTTGGTGACCTTAGTCGAGGGCGACCTGAAGGCTCCCTTTTCTATAGCTACCACACCAAGGTGTAGGGGAGGGCGCTACTCCATTCCTTAGATTGCTCCACTTTACCCTTGATCCTTACCTAATAATGCTGAATGCTAAGCAAGGCGGCATCAAGTACCATTTTTTGAGTCTTTGGTATGACTCGACCTGGTATTAAACCCAGGTGTCCCGGGCTATTGGTGAACACTAGGTTAGAGAAAAGAAAGAGAAGGTAGCAGAAAAGAGAGAAAAGGTAACAGAAAAGAAAGAAAAGGTAGCAGAAAATAAAGATAATGTCGCAGATGGGTAGTTGAAATAGAAAATGTAGATCGAGATGTTAAAAATCATTATAGGTAAGTAAAGAAATGCCAGATGAGTATTTCATGAAAGATATAAATAATAACAGACCACATGCAATTGTATGCATCGCAATTTCTTGCAGACTGCTTTCCAAACGAAAGATGAGGTCTAGATCTGAAGTGGATGATGGAGGTGGATACCGCATTCAAGCCACAATTACTGACACGGCTTTAATGTCGTTTTCTGCCCGAATGGTGCCTCCGAGCCGGAGTGACGTTATCCCTGCCCTTCTCCCATATCATTTAATGTTAGAGCAGTCACTAAATCGACCGGCCAACAACTCAATAGGCTGCACCTTGAGAAATCGTATTCAGTCCATCTTCAGTCGGAGGATTCAGTGACGTTCGCTTCGAATGGATAAACAGGAGACGAAGTGGGTTGAGGAACTTGTTTTAATTGAGTCTATGAGAAGTTTTAGATAGGATATAAAGACAGTGTGTTTATGAACACACACACACACACTCACACACACACACATACACACACACACACACACACATATATATATATATATATATATATATAGGATGCGATGGGTAAATTGTCGTCTAAATTACGCAAAAAGGAAAATAACGCTAACATCTCATTTGATCAGCTACATTTACCAAAGTTACATGAAAATATCTTGAAATACCATAGATTAAATTTATTTAAACACACTGCCTTTATTTATTTAAACACACTGATGGTATCCTGACGAATTCGGAATTTAAGAATACCATTACTGTTCTTCTACTAGGTTAGCTTTGGTATTAAATAACCCACCAAAGTTGATATGCCATTAAACAACTAAAATAAAACAAACAAAAATGCATGAAGTTAGTGGCAAAAATAAGCTCCCAATAAAAAAAAACACTAAAGAATCGTTCTAGTGGCTACCTCTCTGTAGTGGCATAAAATACGAGTTTGGATCATAGAAATTTAAAAAAAAAAGAAAAATATACAGAAATAACTTACATTCGATCATACCATCCTGAATATGGCGATTCATGTAATCTAATAAAAAGTTAGTATTTAGTTCTTGTGTATAATACGCACACCTAACTTTTATGCTTGCCTAGTCGGCTGGAGCTGTAGAATACACCGGCTGCTTCTCAGCAGATGGGAAAGACCCCCACCAAAGGAGTGTCCGGCATATGACAAGAAACAATTTGATGGTGAGGTTCCATTAATGCTGGAGCTTTTGCCATTGCTCCCAGGTCCACTCTGATTCGGAGGAGTAGCACCTGATAGGATTCTATCTATGGGTCAAATAGAACTAAACTGCGAGCTTATGATAAATTGAATTGTTTGAAATACAACTGTTTTGACATTTTAACAACGTAATTAAGCTAAACTGAATTATTTGAACTAGAACTGTTTTTAAATAGAACTAAACTATGTACTTATCTTAAACTGAATTTTGACATTTAACTGAACTGTTTTGACATTTAACTGTTAGTGAACAAAACTATATTCATACTAAACTGAATTGTTAGAAAGTTAATTCTGCGTTAAATGACCCGAAAAAAGGTTGATACGCTGTAAAACGAAACAGCCTACCCACCAACTAATTTTTAGGCTTAAAATTGTGAAAAACAGCGCATTTTATACAGGTATAATTATGGTAAACAAAACCATTTTAGAAAATAGGTTATAAAATGAAAGTAATCAAAGTCAATATTTTTCTTTTTTTCTAAAAGCTTTTTAGACGTTCTCCTTGTTTAGATGGGTAAATGATGCCGTTATCTTTGCCTCCAGTTTATCTATGGTGTTGCACGAAGTTTTGTTTGCCTTAACCGTGCAGCACACATAATAATCAAGGGGATTACAATGTGGGGTGTTATCTAGCCGGATTTTAGGGGTGATGTGGTTGTAGAAATATTCTGCCAGCTAAAACTGAGTTCTCCCGTTTGTATTACTTAGCACCGAATTCTGTTGCCAGACGTAAGGTCTTTATTTAGCTACCCTCTTGAATCAGACCGCACAGACTCCTCCTCTCTCTCTATATATATATATATAGAGAGAGAGATAGAGAGCGAAAGAGAAAAACAAATTTGTTGCAATATTTATCAATTAATTCAAAATTTTGTTCACTTAGGAGCTACATCAGATAATGTTTAGTTGGTTGGGTTTATAACCCTTGTGGGTTATCTAATGCCAAATCCTGTTCACACACACACACACACACACACACACACACACACACACACACACACACACAAACACACGCAGACACACACACACACATATATATATATATATATATATATGATTTATATGTAAGATTTTAAATGTGTTTGAACTCATTTGTAACCATACCGATAAATGATTTCAAGTATTTCTATTTAACACTAACAATTCAATCTAACACTTGTCATTTGTTTGCACACAGTTAAATGATTAAACAGTTCTATTTGACCCATAGATGGGACCCTAAAAGGTACTAGCATTCCGGGTTTGAGTGGACCTAGAAATAATGTCAATAAAGAGGTACTCCACATTCCTCAAAGCTCCAGGACCGGAGTCCCACCATCAGATAGTTTAGTGTCATACACAAGACACGATAATAATTGGGACGTATTTTAAGATTTTTAGAGCCCTAGAAAAATTAAAATGTTTTCATGTTGCCATGGTAACGTATCAAAGAAAGCCATTTGTTACAGATCTTAAACAAGTATAGGAAATTGTGATGACCATTACTTAAGCCATGAATTCGGTTGGTTTAGTTCCATTGTTTAATGGTATATTAATCTTCGAGTAGTATTTAACGCCAAAATCATTTTTGTTAAGGAACAGTAATGGTGCTTTTTATCATTCAGGCTTTTTGGAGTGTTGTCTGTATCTTTATTGTTATATTCACAACATATATGTCTTCCGGCTTTCTTCAGATGTTTGTCGAACTTGCAAGCCAACAGGGAATTTCGAAAGAGACAATCATCTGTAGGCTACTGGTTCAAGCGCGAAATAATACAGGAATACTTAGCATTAATACCCGGTTAACAGAATCAGAAAAAGCGACCCCTGTGGATTAAAGGACGTGATTCGAAGTTCCGTGTAGGCTCCCAAGTTCGACAAACACCTAAAAAAGACTGGAGGACATATCGACCGAAACGTTTTGAATATAACAATAAAAATGAAGACAATAGACCGAAAACCCTGAATGATAAAAATCAACTAGCTTCGTCTCAGAAATTCAAACAACTAGTAATGGTACTATTTCACTCTCAGATGGGAACATTATTTGGGTGTGAACTAAAATATTGTTAATAATAACTTATGATTAAATTGTCCATTATAATTAGTTAATGTTGGTTATAAGTTTATACTAATCTAACTTATATCATACATTGGTATGTATGAAGGGTAATAGCAAAATAATTAATTATATGATAAATAAAATTATGAATGGTATTACCTAGTATACTCTGTTTCGAAGTCATCCCCAACCGTCTCATCGAGGTTTTTGTCACAAGAATTTACAACAAGTATCCGAAAAAATGTTGAAGATATGCTTATGAACGGTATTATATATATATATACATATATATAGTATTATGATAGCCGGAATGATACTCAAATTGGCGGCAAGGAAATAATTTTGTCTCATCTTTTAAATCTTAACCTCGCAGGCAACAAGCTTAAGATACGATAAACTCAGAATCAAATAAGTTTTCCTCCGCTTAAAAATTGACCTTGTGTCACATGCTGCCCGTGGTGGAGGGGTTGAGTACATGTATATATTCCGCATTCCATACATCTGCTCGTCTCTCTTTATCTTTGCCACTGTCTTTGTGCGTATATATATATATATATATATATATATATCCTAAAGCAAATTATTACTTACTTGCCCAGTCGGCTGGAGCTGTAGAATTCGCCGTCTGCTTCTCTGCAGAGGGGTAAGACCCCCCATCCAACGAGTGTCCTGGATATGAAACTAAACAATCTGATGATGAGATTTCAGTAATGCTGGAGGTTTAGGGAATGTGGAGTACCCCTTCATTGCTATCGCTCCCAGGTCCACTCTAACCCAGAGTGGTGGCACCTGATAGAATCCTATCTATGGGTTAAACTAAACTGCGTACATATGTTAAATTGAATTGTTAGAAATAGAACTATTTCTGACATTGAGACTGTACTTACGCTAAAGTGAATTGTTTGAAATAGAACTGATTATTTGTATAAAAATTGATTTAGATAAGCTACGGAGGTTGATATGCAATTAACCCAACCCAAACCAAACCAAACCAAACCAGATCTTTCCAAGCCTTTGGGGACCTTTCCAAGCACACCAACAACTATTTCTCTCACCATCACCCACATGTTCCACAGTTTTTTTCTTTAAATTCTCTGGCAAATTCCAATATTTTTCTAACTTTTCGCTTTCATATTATTTTTACTCTGTGGTCGGCCTGAACGGCAAAATCCACTAGATGGTGAGTTTCTTTTTTATTATCAATCAAAAGTGGGTCTCGAATGTCGTGATTGGGTGATCCATTTATATCTAAAAATTCCAGATAATGTTTTGTGTCTCATTCTCTAGAACAGATACTCGTTTGGTCATCATGGTCAAATTTTCATCTCTTGCACAATTCCCAATGGATCACCTTCTCCACCCATCTTTTATCATTATTTTACTTCTTGTGAATTTTTTCATATAAGCATTAGCTGGTAGTCTTCACTGGAATCTGAGCGACAGCAAGTCTTCTCCAGGACTTTTTTTTCAAAATTATGGCCGATCTCAACAATGATTTTGCCTAGATAGTTTCGGTTTTGAATCTGTTTTCCAACTATTCCAGCCCCCTTTCCAAGTGCGCCAACTACTATTGGTATCATTGTCAACCTCATGTTCTACAGCTTTTTAAACTTCTCTTGCAATGTCCAAATATTTGTTTATCTTTTTTATTTTATTTTATTTTCACTCTATGGTCAGCTGTAACGCATAAACTGCTTGACGTCAAGTTTTTTTTTCCGAAATTATTATCGTCATATTACTTCTTGCAAGTTTTTTTTTTCACCAGTTTACTTGATGGTCTTTCACTGGAATCTCCTGGACTCTTCTCAGTATTCTGGCCAATCTTAATAATGCTGTAGTTTGGCTCTTCCTCTGATTTCCAACTCTTCCAGCCCTTTTATCAAGCCTTTGCGGATCGTTCCAAGCACACCAATTACTACTGGTATCGCTGTCACTTTCCTGTTCCAAAGCATTTTTAGTTTGGTTTGGTTGTTTAATGGCATATCAAACTGTGTAGGTTATTTAATACCAAAGTCATCCTTCTAGAAGAACAGTAGTGGTACTATTTAACCCATAGCTGGGAAGATAAGGGGGTTCATACTTTTCCCTAGGGTATTTTCCCAGAAAGTGAACGTAATAGCGTGACTGGAGTTCGAACTCGCTTACTACGATTCCGCAGTTCATCGCTTGAACCATTATACATGTGGACACCCCTACAGCTTTTTTAGATCTCTGGTATAGTCTAAGTTCTTGAACTCTTTGATTTTCACTTTGTAGACGGCAAAGTTCACGATTCGGCAGGTTCTCCTTTTTTTTTGTTTATTATTACAAGGTTTGGTCTTCTGGTCGGGATTAGGTGATCAGCCAGTATCTCAAAATCTCAGTGATTATTATTATTATTATTAATATTATTATTATTAAATATATATAATTCAAATTTCAATTTCTTCTTCTTCTTCTTCTTCTTCTTCTTCTTCTTCTTCTTCTTCTTCTTCTTATTATTATTATTATTATTATTATTATTATTATTATTAATAATAATATTATCACGCATTTCTCTGTTAGTAAAAGTGACGCTTTGGGATTATCAGAATGTTGTCTTTCTTTGAGCGATCCGAAACCAAAGATTCTTTTCCACGCTTCCAAGTTCTGTCGAACGGAATATCGAACGTACCAGATACCATTAAGATCAGAGGATTGAGAGTCGCTAGTCTTGGAAATCGCTTCAGGAGACAGAGGTGCGCTAACGAACGAAGGAGGGGAATAAGGGTAAAGTAGGTATGTGTGTAAAAAGAAGAATTAAATGATAGAAAGCAATAACACAGCAGAAATTATAAGGGAGATGAGAAAAAAGAGGGAAAAAAGAAACCGAAAAGAACGGAACGGAGAATAACAAAAGAAAAAAAGAAAAACTTGCTGAATGACTCGCCTACGCAGGTTAAGAGGTCAAGACTTAGATCTCGGCTGGTTATCTTACGATATTTTTTGTCAATTAAAAACTTCTTCCGAATAGTTACAAAGGGTATCTATCTATCTATCTATCTATCTCAACTTGTTACAGTGGGATGTTCTAGTGGAATAGTTGTTACCTTGCTGAACTGTTGACATTGTAGTCATCATCATCATCATGTCGCGCCGCCAGCGCGGATATCCCTGACCCTCTCTCGCCATTTCTCCCTATCATTCATCGCCTCCGGCAGGTCTTCAGGGTTACATCCTGTGTCCTCACATAGTTGCTGTATGTAAGTTCGTGCTGGTCGTCCTACTTTTGCACATCCATATCTGGGGGTCCACAGGAGTACATCGCTTATGAGCTCGTCCTTGCTTCTCCAGCAGTGTCCCGCGTGTCTGGTTCGTCTAACTTGTATAGTTTTCGTGATGGGGGGCAAGTGTCCGTATAATTGGTGTCTCGTGGGGTGTTGTCGCCAGGACTTGAGAGCAGTGTTGAGAGCAGTATTGAACAAGTCCTTGACATTGTAGTAAGCATGTTCAAAATGTAGTCGTGCTATTACCTCTTTATTTGGATGCTTTGGCATTAAATAACCCATGAAAGTTGATATGCCATTAAACAAAGAAACCAAACCAAACTAATCAATTTTTTACAATCCCTTTTTATTACTGTTTGTCTTGTCTTTGTCTGTCATGTATCCATCTAACTATCAATGACCAGTCGATTGGGGGTGTAGAATACTCCGACTGCTTTTCTGCAGAGAGGTAAGACCCACTCCTCAAACGAGTGTTCTGGATATGACACTAAACTATCTGATAGTGTGGTCCCAGTAATGCTGGAGCTTTGGGGAATGCAGAGTACTCCTTCATTGCCATCACACCCAGGTCCACTCATGCTCGGAGTGGTATTACCTGATAGTGTCCTATCTATGCGTCAAATAGAACTAAAATGCGTACATATGCAAAACTGAATTGCTTTAAATAGAACTGTTTTGATGTTTAAACTTCGTACTTATGCTAAACTGAATTGTTTGACATTGAAAGCGTATTTATGCTAAACTGAATTGTTTGAAACAGAACTGATTATTTGTATGAAAATAAATTTGGTATTAAATAACCTACAAAGTTTGATATGCTATAAAACTCAAACAACCAATCAAATAATCTATCTATCTATTTATCTATCTATTAAGGTCTATATTTCGAGATGATAGAATTAATATATATTTACCTAACACTTACTATTATGGTGCGATAGTCGCACTTTACTAGTAAATTAAACATGAACATCATGCTATTGTCACCCTGTGTCCAACAAAACTTCTTTTCTTAGTTGATTTAAGTAACCTCTATTTCTTTTTAAAATTTGCTCATATTAAACTGTACATATCTATCTATCTATCTATCTATTACCTAATTATCATAACAGAGCTACCAATAAACTGCTTATTAGAGTCCTTCACTCTTTCGTAAATAGAAGTATCAATATCATCTTGGACTAGTGTTACAACAATTTCACAGCTCGTCAAGTGAAAGATAAATTCAGATTACATGCAAGAGATTTGCCGAATATATTTTTTATGAGTTGCGAAGAAATCTACTTATTTAAATTTAGAAATCTAGAATTTGAATAAAGACAAGGACACTGATAAAACATATCAATATATATTAAAACAGGTGATGACACGTATCAATATAGTAAAACGGGGTGATAGCACATATCTATATATATTAAAACAGGTGATGACACGTATCAATATATATTAAAACGGGGTGATGGTTTCTTTGGTTTGGTTTCTTTGTTTAATGGCATATCAATTATTTTTAGGTTATTTAATACCAAAGCCATTCTCCTAGAAGAACAGTAGTGGTACTGGGAGAAAACGGGGTGATAGCACATATATCTATATATACTAAAACAGGTGATGACACGTATCAATATATATTAAAACGGGGGTGATGACACATCAATATATATTAAAACTGGGAGATAGCACATATCAATATATATTAAAACAGGTGATGACACATATCAATATATATTAAAACAGGTGGTGACACATATCAATATATATTAAAATGGACTGATAGCACATATCAATGTATATTAAAACAGGTGATGGCACATATCAATGTATATTAAAACGGAGTGATAACACATATTATTTGCCTAGTCTGGGGCTGTAGAATACAGCGACTGCATCTCTGCAGAGGAGCAAGACCTCTCAAAGATTGTCTTAGATATAACACTCAACAATCTGATGGTGAGGTTCCAGTAATGCTGGAGCTTTGGGGAATGCAGATTACCCCTTCATTGCCATCGCTCCATGTCCACTCTGGCTCAGAGTGGTAGCACCTGATAAGGTCCTATCTATGAATCAAATAGAACTAAACTGCGTACTTATGCAAAACTGAATTGTTTGAAATAGAACAGTTTTTAACATTAAAACTGTACTTACGCTAAACTGAATTTTTAAAAAATTAGAACAATTCGACTAAACGGAATAGTTTGAAATAGAAATGTTTTTGACAATTATACTGTGTACTCATGCTAAGCTGGATTGTTTGAAATAGAACTGATTATTTGTATAAAAATGGAGTTGGCATTAAATAACCTACAAATGTTGTATGCCATAAACCCAAACAACCAACCAACCAACCTATCAATATACATTAAAATAGGGTGATATCTTGACATCTACACAACTGTGTAGACGTTTTAGTACTCATTTTTCATTTGATTTATTTTGAGAAACAAAGGATTGTTCAAATGCAACACCTTCTTTACGAACCAGATTAAATCTTTTGGTTTGGTTTGGTTTTATGGCACATCAACCATAGTAGGTTATTAAATGCCAAATCCATTTAAAACAATATAAACTGTTCTATTTCAAATAATTCAGTTTAGTATAAGTATAGTTTTTGTTTACACACATTTAAATGTCAAAACAGTTCAATTTAAAACAATTCAATTTAGCATAAATACAGTTTCAATGTCAATAACAATTCTATTTCAAACAATTCAGTATAGCATAAATTCAGTTTCAATGTCAAAGACAGTTATGTTTCAAACAATTCAGTTTAGCATAACCATGTAGTTTAAATGTCAAAACAGTCCTATTTCAACCAATTCAGTTTAGCATAAGTACACAGTTTAGTTCTATTTGACCCATAGATACGACCTTATTCGGTATTACCACTCCGGGCTAGAGTGGACCTGGGAGCAATGGCAATGAAGAGATACTCCGTATTCTCCAAAGCTCCAGCATTACTGGAACCTCACCATCCGATAGTTTTGTATCCTGTCCATGACTCCCGTTTGCAGAGAAGCAGTCGTTGTATTCTACAGACCCAGCCGATTGGTCAATGTCTTTTGAAGAATATTAATGCTTTCTTCATTGTTCATTTCTGTCTTAATCGATGTAGCTTCAAGCTGAACATTCATTTGACTTGTAAGATTTGAGGACGTGGAGGAAATTAACTGAAATACGATGTTGCAGCTTGACATTAAATCAAAAGAGAAGTTTAAAAGGTGCTTTGACCAATGGAAAACTCACTGGAACAATGGTGATGAATTACAAAAGGTGTATTTTTAAGAAAATTAATGTTCCATTTATTGTTCATATCTGTCTTAGTAAATGCAATTTAAGCCTTGATACTTTTTAATTCTTGTTGTAGGAAGGCTTTTATGGCATATCAACCCATGTGACCCATTTAATGCAAAATTCTGTTTATATATATATATATATATATAATTTGTAAGTGAATAGTTTTTGGGCAAAGCATTTTTATTTTTAAACGACTAAGAGATCATTTACTTACACACAGTTAAATGTTTTCCAGTATTGCTTTCTTAACTCTAATAATTTTATACAATATTGATCGTTTGTTTTCATCAAGTATTCCGATCACAATTTCTGTATAGTTGTTAAACGCACCCCGTATTTCTCATTCGGTTGGTTGGTTGAATGATTTCGAGGTATTTCTACTCTTGTTCGGTTAATTAATACCGGTCATTTTAAAAAGTATGGTCTCCAATAATATACAGTACTAAAATATTCTACAGTCATTTCAAATAAGTAAACACTTCATACTTAGACATAATATTACCGTTATAAGAACCCATGTATCAACAAATGGTACAATCATTTTTATAGGTACAATCTTGATACGTAGTTATAATATTATTGTTTTAAGAGACAATCTATGCAAGTAAAGTAAATAAAGTCGGCGATCGTAGTCGAGGGCAACCCGAAGGCTCCCTTTTCAATAGCTACAAAACCGAGGTGAAATGGAGGGTGCTACCCGTTTCCCTGGATTGATACACTCTACCCTTGATACGTACCTTATATATCATTTGTAATTTGATCCGTACGTTATAATGCTGAGTGTTAAGCAAAGAGGCATTAAGTACCATTTTTTTAGTTTTCGGTATGATTCGACCTGGAATTGAACCCCGGTCTCCCGGGCCATAGGCAAACACTCTACAAATCAGGCCAATGGGCCGGTTAATCTGTAAATAAAGTACACCCTATTTTTAATAGATAAAAGTTTGATGCTCAGAATATTGCTTTTTAAATAGCCTACCTTTTATTGGTAAAGCTTTGATACTTCCTTACAAAATAACTGTTTTAAGTGTCAATGTATTGATAAAGTTTGGAATAATTTTGAATAGCTAAACGTTTCAAGGTTTTAAAAGCGAATGAATTAACGTAGTTCTAAGTATTATGTCACGTGATGGCTCACGGAGACGAAGAGGTAGGACTGATACTATCCTCCCGTATTGAATTAGAGTATCAAGCAGTCAAAAAGTGACCGTTAGGAAGGAATGTAGGACACACAGGAGACCAGATGTTCGCACTTAAGTGACCTCAGGTCGCCGAACATCGGAAGGGGAAAGAGAGAGAAGCCAAATGATTGGCGGGGACCCCAAAACGGAAGTGGGGTTCCCTTCCCCTCAGCAGAAGTAAATAGTAAAAAGTCAGTTTTTGAGCAAGGCTCGTGGCAGACGGGCCAAAGCCATTTTACTCCGGGCTGAAGACAAAAAGATTAGCCGAGACACGAAGGACCCCAAATCCTTCAAACCAGTATTAAAAACAGTACAAAGTCTAGTAGCCCGTGAAAGAAGAAAATTCTCCAGTGGAACCCCGTCGAAAAAAGAGATAAGTAACTTTGGGGACATTTTTCCTTTATACTCAAATTTTGTTTACCACTCTCTCTCTCAATTTGAAGAAGGACAAAAATCAGAAAAGACGTTTATATTCGTGGACTATCCAATTATATGTTTTGACACTTTGAACGTATATATATAACCGTAGTAAAGAACCTATGTATTTTCATTTTACCATGTGGTCTATGTTGTTATTTCATGCTTTCCTTTCAGCTTCTATTCGCCTTATATTATCTTGCTTAGAACTGTCCTATTAATTCCTAAAGTATCACACGGGAAACCGGAGTTGCCGACTACAACAATATTAATATTATTACGACTAAAACCTATAGGCTCAACTCTTCCATTATCTCGGGGAAGGAAGAAAGCTGCCTGGTGGGTGTGTGATAGTGTGAAATTTGGAACCCCTTGCCAGCAGCGGTCAGTCTGGTCCTAAATTATTCCCTCACGTAATATGCCAGTTCTTATCTGCCTGAGAGAAGAACTCTGAACAGGACTTATTCTGTAGGGGATCAAGTGCCAACCTGCCCCGTCTTCACACGTGCGAAAATAAAGTCCCATTTTGGGATTATAAGCAATTTGCCGTCACAATTATCTCAAAGAAATCTTTAGTCTCGATACGCCTCATATAATTCTGTAAATTTCAACCGGATAATATATATAAAAAAAAAACACTTACGTACGTACAGCATATAATTTCATAAATATGCTGTTGCTGTTGATGGGCCTCTCGCCAGCTGTACAACCACCAGAACATTCATT
The DNA here is from genome assembly GCA_963585895.1 of Sepioteuthis lessoniana. Classification (NCBI taxonomy): domain Eukaryota; kingdom Metazoa; phylum Mollusca; class Cephalopoda; order Myopsida; family Loliginidae; genus Sepioteuthis; species Sepioteuthis lessoniana. The sequence continues at coordinate 119,243 of CAUZXS010003557.1, forward strand.
AAATGATGATTCTGAAGTCAGCCATGTTTTCGAAGCCAAAACATCATTATCACTAAACGAAAGCATTTAGAGAACAACAGGTTTGTTAGTTTTGTTTCATGTGGCGGGAACACCAGATTAACATACCGGCTCATTAAATATTTCATCTTCAATTCACAACTTTTTCAAACGATATACAGGAACCTAAAATTATATATATATATATATTATATAAAAGTAAAAAGAAAAATTCACTTCTGTGGTGTCATTATAAATTCATTTCCGGTCGGATGACCATCATCAGATGTTACACATTTTTTTTATTTGGCTGTTGGCTAAATGAGTAGAGTGTTCACAAATGGTCCAGGAGACCGGGGTTCAAATCCCAGGTCGACTCATACCAAAGACTCAAAAATGGTACTTGATGTCACCTTGCTTAACACTCAGCGTCATAAGGTAAAGATCAATGGTAAAGTGTAGCAATCCAGGGAATGGAGTAGTGTTCTCCTCTACACCTTGTTGTAGTAGCTATTGAAAAGGGAGCCTTCGGGTCACCCTCGCCAACTTTACTTACTTACTTACTAATTTAAGAACACCCAAACAAAATTTGTTTTTCGTGTAACATCTGATTTATGACACCAAAGAATTGAATGTTTTTCTTTTTCTATAAAAAGAATTTTTTGGCTCTGCCTGTTGAATTTTGATACATTTTTATCCCAAATTAATTATACATCAATAGCCGTTGACATTTAGCACTCAAATCGGATACTCCTACCCCTAGGATTTTCTCCTGGGATTATATACATATATTAATAGAGTGTATCACAAAAGTGAGTACACCCCTCACATTTCTGCAGATATCTAAGTATATCTCTTCATGGGACAACACTGACAAAATGACACTTTGACACAATGAAAAGTAGTCTGTGTGCAGCTTATATAACAGAGTTAATCTATTTTCCCCTCAAAATAACTCAAGATATAGCCATTAAAAGCTAAACCCCTGCCAACAAAAGTGAGTACATCCTTAGGGAAAGTTGTCAATATTAACATACACCATGTCAACTGTCAATATTTTGTGTGGCCACCATCAATATCCAGAACTGCCTTTACTCTCCTGGGCATGGAGTTTACCAGAGCTTCACAGGTAGCCACTGGAATGCTCTTCCACTTCTCCATGACGACGTCGCGGAGCTGGTGGATATTTGAGACTTGCGCACCCCCACCTTCCACTTGAGGATCCCCCAAAGATGTTCTATTGGGTTCAAGTCTGGAGACATGCTTGGCCAGTCCATCACCTTTACTCTCACCTCTTTAGTAAAGAAGTGGTCGTCTTGGAGGTGTGTCTAGGGTCATTGTCATGCTGGAACACTGCCCTGCGACCCAGTTTCTGGAGGGAGGAGATCATTCTCTGCAGCAGTATTTCACAGTACATGTTGGAGTTCATGTTTCCCTCAATGAAATATAACTCTCCAACACCTGCAGCACTCATGCAGCCCAACACCATGACATTCCCACCACCATGCTTGACTGTAGACATGACACACTTATCTTTGTACTCTTCACCTGGTCGCCGCCACACATGCTTGAAGCCACCAGAACCAAACAAATTAATTTTCATCTCATCAGACCATAGGATATGGTTCTAGTAATCCATGTGCTTTGTTGACATGCCTTCAGCAAACTGTTTGCGAGCTTTCGAGTGTATCGTCTTCAGAAGAGGCTTCCTCCTGGGGTGATAGCCATGCACACCAATTTGATGTAGAGTGCGTATGGTGTGAGCTCTAACAGGCTGACCCCCCACCTCTTCAATCTCTGCTGCAATGCTGACAGTTCTCCTACACTGATCTTTCAAAGAAAGCATTTGGATGTGACACTCAGCATGTGCATTCAGATTCTTTGGACGACCTACCCGAGGCCTGTTCTGAGTGGACCCCGCTCTTTTAAAACGCTGGATGATCTTATCCACTGTGCTGCTGCTCAGTTTCAGTGTGTTGGCAATCTTCTTGTAGCCTTGGGCATTTTCATGTAGCGTAACAATACGTCTTTTAAGATCCTCAGAGAGTTCTTTGCCATGTGGTGCCATGTTGGAACTTTCAGTGACCAGTATAAGAGAGTGTGAGAGCTGCACTACAAATTTGAACACACCTGCTCCCTATGCACACATGGGCCTTGTAACACTAATGAGTCACATGACATTTTCGAGGGAAAATGACAAGAAGTACTTAATTTGGACATTTAGGGGTGTAGTTTCTTGCGGGGGTGTACTCACTTTTGTTGGCAGGGGTTTAGCTTTTAATGGTTATATTTTGAGTTATTTTGAAGGGAAAATATAAGGTGCACACAGACTACATTTCATTGTGTCAAAGTGTCATTTTGTCAGTGTTGTCCCATGAAGAGATATACTTAAATATCTGCAGAAATGTGAGGGGTGTACTCACTTTTGTGATACACTATATATATATATATATATATATATATATATATATACTTCAGTTTATTTGTTTAACTCCATATTAACCGGTTATGATTTATTTGCTTATATTCTACACAGATGGGCATTAGGTGGTGTAATGGTTGGCGTGCTGGACTAGAAAACCCTCACGTGTGAGTTAGAGTCTCATTGGGTACCCAATTCACTCGGTCTCGTGCCACATCTAAGCAAAAAACTTAGTAAATTACTATATTCTCCCCAGATTACGTACTATGAACATCTATAGATCTAATGAAACAAAGTTGTTTCACATTGAAAAAGGTAAAAATGTCAACGATAGCCGCAAAAACTATAACTGACGCAGACTTTGCAGATGATATGGCACTTTTCGTAAACGTTCCAGCCCAAGCAGAATCCATATTGCATAGACAAAAACAAGCAGCAGGTGGCATTGTCTTCAACGTGAATTCAAAACAAAAACAAAAACAAACAAACAAAACAGATTACGTATATTTTAGATAAAAAGGAGTCATCTCTCTGAAAAAAGTTTCCTGCCACTAAAATTAGTAGACCAGTTCACATACCCCGGTAGCAACATCTCATCAACTTAAAGTGATCTCAACATACACTAAATGAAAGCAGGGAATACTATTGACAGGTTATCGATCTTATGGATATCTAATCTATAAATGATAAAATAAATCAGGATTTCTTCCAAGTTTTAGCAGTATCCATATGACTATACGGATGCACCACAAAGACACTTAAAAATCACATAGAGAAAAAGCTAAATAGAACTACACGAGAATGTTGTCTACCGGCCTCCCATCTCACAGACCATTCAATTAAGACGCACAAGATATGCTTTGCACAGCTAGAGAAGCAACGATTAACTCAAAAGCTTTGTTATCTTATGAACTTTTACACATGGACCTGAAAGTGGTAACCGACCAGCAAATAATTACTTACATCTGCTCTATGGAGACACAAAAAGGCAGCGTAGAAGGCCTATCAAGAACAGTGAATGATAGGGATGAATGACGAGAGAGAGAGAGAGAGAGAGAGAGAGAGAGAGAGAGAGAGAGAGAGAGAGAGAGAGAGAGAGCTCCGTTCTGTCTGCGCGATTTGATAATGTTGATGATAAGGATGATGAGTTATCAATTGATAGAAATAAATATTACACAATTATGTTTTAAAATAATCCTAGCTAATATTAATCATCATCATCGTCATCATGTCACGCTGTTAGCATGGATTCATCACTTCCCGCAGGTCTTCTAGACTACACTCTGTGTCCGTACAGAACTGTTGTAGATAAGTTCTAGTGGGTCTTCCAATACTTGCACGTCCATGTGAAGGGATCCATAGGAGAATGTCGTTTATGAGTTCGTCCTTACTTCTCAAGCAGTGTTCCGCATGTCTTTTTCGTTCTAGTTGGATGGTTTTAGAGATGGAAGGTAGGTGGTCGTACAGAGGCTATTTCGTGGGATGTTGCTTCAATATAGCTCGTAGCATTCTTCAGCAGTTCCAGTCTAGCTTTTGTCTTATGCGCTTAGTCAGCGTTCATGTAGTGCATCCGTACAGTAGTATTAGCATGACCGCTGCTTGGAATTAATTGCGTTTTGACTTGATGAGTGTTTGCCAATGGCCAGGGAGACTGGGGTTCAATCCCAGGTCGCGTCATACCAAAGACTCAAAAATGGTACTTGCTATCTCCTTGCTTAACACTCGGCATTATAATGTACGTATCAAGGGTAAAGTGGAGCAATCCAAGGAAAGGAATAGCACCCTTCCCTACACCTCGGTGTAATAGCTATTTAAAAGAGAGCCTTCAGGTCGCCCTCGACTAAGGTCGCCAACTTTACTTTATACATAACTATATGTTTTCAAGTAATTATTCCTATTTACTACTACTACTAATAATAATAATAATAAGATGCACAGGAGAAAACCTGGACGTGGCTAAGAAAAGGAATTTTAAAAGAGAAACAGAATCTCTCCTAATAGCAGCATAAAATCTCGGCCAGAAGACCAAATCTTATGGTAATCAACAACAACAACAACAACAAAAAAAAAAAAAGAACTTGGAAAATTGTAGATTTTGCTGTACATGCTGACCACTGCATAAAACTGAAAGAATGTGAAAAGAGGGTTAAGTACCGCGACTTTGCTTGGGAATTAAAAAAACTATGGAACATGAAGGCGACAATTATACCAATCGTGATTGGTGCATTCGGTACAGTAACTAAAGGACTATTAAATGGATTGGAGGACTTGAAAGTTGGAGGACGAGTGGAGACTATCCAAACTATAGCATTGTTGAGAATGGCCAGAATACTGAGAAGAGTCCTGGAGACTTGAGGAGACTTGCTTATTGAGAAAGGTATGAAATCCCATATCCCGCCAGCTAAATTGTGCAACTACTGTTGTCTTACAAGAACGGCTTTGGCATTAAATAACCAAAGGAGGTTGATATATCATTAAACAAAGAAACGAAATGAAACCAATCTACTACTACTAATAGTAATTGATAATACGCAACAAAATAATAAGTGTAGATTAGTGGGTAACAGAAATGAAATGGTTAATGATATAATCATATAATAAATGAATTCTGCAAACTGGCGCAAAAGAAATACAACACGACTGGGCGGGAAAGTTGATTCACAGACAATCGTGCAAAAGATTCAGATTTGGTCGTACTAATAGATGGTATGAGTGTAGACCAGAATCTGTCGAAGAAAATGAGATACATGCAATTTTTCTGGGAATTTGAGATACAAGCGGATCACCCAATCCCGAGTTGAAGAACAGGCCTAGTTTTAATAAAGACGAAGAAAAGTAGTTGTTATCCATGGGATTTTGCCGTTTACTGAATGAAAATGAAAGAAAGCGACAAGATAGACCAATCTTTGCCAGGAGACTAAAAAAGTTGTGGAGCATGAATGTAATAGTGCTATTAATTGTAGTTGGCGCATTGGAAACGGTCCCCAAAAGTCTTGAAAAGTGACTGAGGGAATTGGAAATTAGATAAAGACATTGTCCAGGTAGCAAACAATTGATGAATGGATCAGCAGTCAATATAGATCAGCTGGAATATTTAAAAGACTTAAGAATACTGAAGACTTGAGGAAACTTGCTTTCACACTGAATTACAGTGAAAAACCTTCAGTTTAAACTGGCAATAAACATTCACAAGGAGTAAAAATTTATAACAACAACAATAATTATAAATTGCTCGCACAGATTTATACAATATCATTTCTCCTTTTCTGATACTAATGATTTGCACACAGTTTTATGGTTTAAGGGTAGAGTGTTTGCTAATGGTCCGGGAAACCTGGGTTCAATTTCAGGTCGCGTCATACCAAATACTTTAAAAATAGTACTTCATACCTCCTTGCTTATCACTCAGCAATATAAGGTACGTATCAAGGGTAAAGTGGAGCAATCAAGGGAAAGGAGTAGCGCCCTCCCCTACATGTCGGTGTAGTAGCTATTGAAAAGGGATACTTCTGGTGGCCCTCAGCTACAGTCGCCAAATTATATTCGTATCTAATACGAAAAATGTAATTATATGGCTTAGATTTATTATTCCCATTCAATAATGATAATGATAATTTTGACATTAGCAGCAATCAATTGAGGAATGGATCAGGTGGTCAATATGGATGTTAAAAACAATCTGTTCATGAATGGATCAGATCACCAATCTTGACATTAACATCAATCAATTGAGGAACGGATCAGGTGGTCAATGTAGGTGTTAAGAACAATCTGTTCACGAATGAATCAGATCTCCATACTTGACATAAGCATTAATTGACTAATTAATGGATCAGGTAGTCAAGGTTGATATTAACAACAATCTACTCCAGAATAGATGAGATTTAAAGTTTTGACGTTAACCTCAATAAATTGATGAATGGATTAGGTGGTCAATGTGGATGTTAGCATCAGTTTATTCAGGAATGGATCAGATCTCCAATCTGAACATTAACATCAATCGATTGATGAGTGGATCAAGTGGTCAATGTGGATGTTAACCTCAATCTTTTGAGAGAGAGAGAGAGAGAGGGATGGAGGGAGGGAGAGAGAGAAAGAAAGAAAGATTAGTGAAAAATCAAGAGGGAGTAAATACAGACATCGACGAATATATATAAAAAGAGCTGGCAGGATGGAAGAAAAAAGGATTAATAAAAAAAGAAAGAAAGAAAGAAAGAAAGAAAGAAAGAAAGAGAAAAAGAAAGTGAGAATGGAAAAAAAGAAAGGAAGAAAGCAATAAAGAAAGTATGATATTCGAGAATGACTTTAAAAAAGAGAGAAGAAAAGGAGAAAGAAAGAAAGAAAGTGTATCGACTTATAAATGAATAAGTAAATAAAGTGAACAGATTACGTAAGAAGGAGAGAAAGAAATTGAGAATGAATGTCAAAATAAAAAAAGGTAAGACAAGAAAAAAAAAACACGAACGAACAAATAAATGAAATAAAGAAAAATGAACAGGTTGTGAAAAAAGAAAGAAAAAGAATGTTGTTTCTCAAGAAAAGACAAAAATGAATGAATGAAAAAAAAGAAAAAGGAACAGGCAGTGTTAAAAAAGGATTAAAGAAAAAAAATCAAAATTAAAAGAAGTCCAGTAATATAGCAGTAAGAAGAAAGAATGGAATAAAATGAAGAGGAAAGAAAAAGAAACTTTCTAGTCTCTGATCTTCTCTTTAGAGGAATTTCCTAGCTTCAAGCATTCGATTTCGTTGGTGAGTTGATCAGTCGATAGAAGATTATTTAACTATCTAAATCTTCCACTTTTGTTCGATCACATCGGCGTGTCAGAGAAACAAGGAATCTCAGCATAGAAAGTACGATTTCTTTGAAGAAAAGGAAATAGCTCATATTTACAGTTAAGAGCAAAGTAAGACTCATTTTACATATACAGAGTAAGAAGAAAGTAACAGAAAGGTAGATGGTATTAACTTTGACAATTCACATTTTTTGTATTGAATTTTTACTTGTTATTATGTTGACTAACGTATTAGCCTCTCAGTATCTAAAAGATTCGAACTAGGATTCAAATCCCGACACGAAAATAAGTTTTTACTACGTTTTTTTTTGTCAAAATCATGACTTGTTTTGAAATTCTTAAATTGAATAATTCAAAATTTAATAATCTAAAATGTAGCTTCTTAATGTTACACACACACACACACACACACACACACACACACATATCTGTTTATGTATGTGAGAGAAAAATGAAATGAATAAGAAAACCATATTTTCTATCATTATTTTATTTTATTCTTATTTTTATACTTAAAATAATTTTAGATAGAATACCTTGTATGTAGGCAAAATTTTAGTTGAAAAACGTGTCGGCAAAGTAAATAAATTTTCATCTACACCAGTATATATAACTTTCTTCCGTTTATCTTTTCAACATATATATATATATAGAAAGAGAGAGAGAGAGAGAGAGAAAGAAAGAAAAAAGTTGAAGAGTCAGTGCCGTTATAGTTTTCGTCGTAGGGAATGGACACGGCGATACGAGTTCAAATCCTAGACGAGTCTGTTTACATTTCACAAAGCGCTAACACCCTTGGAATTAGTATTAATCCAATTATTCTCACTCCAGATATAGATAAGGAGTAGAGCATACCGATTTATTTAACATTTGAATAGCAACGGGTCTAGGAGAAGGAAAACTCTGAATTGAAACCTGTTAAACCCCGCTTAAAAATGACTTTGTGTCACATCCTGCTCGTGCGAAAGAGAGATTGTGTCAATAGCGAAATACGGAAATTGTAAATTGATTGAAGAAGTCTATCGACCGTAGACCTCCTCAGTACAGAGGATTCATTTTTTATCTGTTGGGGTTCCCAGTTAAAGAATATTACTTGGAAGTTAAAGAATTTAAAAAGTTGTCTCAACTTTCCACTGAATAACAATTTATTATTGAGACCTTTTATGCTTCTTTGCAAATGAATTTGACACGAATTTCATTTCTGGTTCTGTAAAGTGGCTTGGCATTTTGCCAATTAATTCATATCTTGCATCATTGAATTAATACGTCGTAGCCGAAAGGTTATGAATGCCTCAAAGGATTATTAGAAGAGTCTGCATATGGATTTGGCATTCTCATGATGTGACAGAAAAGCAACAAAGGCTGGTGATATTGTAAGATACTGCTGGGGAGGTCTACGTTAGTGGTTATGATGCCTTAGCCACGAAATCATACCTGAAACAAGAGTAATCATTTTATAAAGGATTTGTTGTCTGCACAGCTGTTTTTTCTGTTTGTATTTCCCCAATCCCTCCACCGAGGGTAGGATGTGACACAAGGTCAATTTCTAAGTGGATTTAATGCTAATCTGAATTCAGAGTTAATCTGTTATTCGCTTATAATGTGATTAACCATTGAATCTCTAAATCCACTTAATCTACATTTGCTATATTGTTAAGTTTAATCAATTTTCACTTTCATATAATTTTTTCCTATGGCATTATTTTGTGCTGATTGGACGAATGAGTAGAGTGTTTGTCAATGGTCCGGGATGCCAGGGTTCAATCACAGGTCGAGTCATACCAAAGACACAAAAATGGTACTTGATGCTATCTTGCATAGTACTCAGCACTATAAGGTGAGGATCAAGGGTAAAGTGGAGCAATCCAGGGAATGGAATAGCGCCCTCCCCTACTCTTCGGTTTAGTAGCTATTGAAAAGGGAACCTTGGGTCACCCTCGTCTAAGGTCGCCAACTTTACTTTATTAAAAAATATTTAGTTTCTCTCTTTAGGATTCCCTTCTTAGCCATTACCTATTTAGTGTGTAATCGCGACAGTTTGTCGTTTGAAGTATCCATACAGTTATTTTCCTTCTGATTTTTGTTTTCTATATTTTTATGTTTTACTGTTTGGCCTTATGTTGCCCTTACCGTTATTGGCTGCTGTAATTAGTCTTTCTTTTTGAGTATTCTTCGTTTCCTTGAATTCTTGCATTTACGCGATCCTCCTTGTTGTCGAGTCCTCTTCATCCTTCTTTTCTTGACGCATATAGTCTTTCTATATCGTTTCTCCGGTGAAAGGCTTTGTGCAGAATCTTCAATTTTCTTGTCCTTCGATACGTTTGTCTGAGTCATCTACTTGTCCATTACAAGCATGGCCCAGGTTGCATTTCATTTGTAAGATTTCTGCTGCAAGGTTTGCTTTCGTGAAGTCTTCATGTTCTTCAGAAATACTGTTTTTCTTGCTTTTTCTTTCATCTCTCTTTGATGAAGTTTACTTTCTTGTAATTTTTCGTAATTTTTCTCTACGATTTCTAACAGTTTAATTGATTTCGTTATTCTATTTCTTCCGTGTATTTCTCTTTTCTCCCTTTTCTTTTTCATTATGGCGCAGTTTTCAATGTTAAATTCCATTCCTATATCCTGGTTGTATATGCTTATAGTTTGTAAAACACTATATTTTTTTGCAAACATTTTGATATCATCCATGCATTTAAAGTGGTTTTTCATTTCTTGTGATTTTGTAAATTTGTCTCCTTCAGTGCATTTCCCAAGTTCAGTAGCATTACTACTACAACGAATTGGTTGTATTTTATGGCATATCAATTCTAGTAGGTTATTTAATGCAAAATCCTGCTAATGCATATATATTACATATGATTTGTTAACGAATAATTTGTATGTAACCATTTTTAATGAGCCAGAGCTCATTTGTTTGCAAACAGTTAAATAGTTTTAAGTGTTGCTATGTAATACTAATGATTCAATTTAACAGTCATTTGTTAGCACTCAGTTAAATGATTAAACAATTCTATTTGACCTTTAGATACGACCCTAACAGGTACTACCACTCCAGGTCAGAGAAGGGCTGGGAGTGATCGCAAAGTAGAGATATTCTACATTCCCCAAAGTTCCAGGACTGGAGCCTCACCATCAAATGTGCTTTATTTTTCATATCCTGAATACTCGTTGTGAGTATCCTTCACCTCTGCCGAGATGCAGTCGGCCTATTCTACTGCCTTACGCGACTGGGCTCATAACAATTTGAAGTGGCGAGAGTAAGTCTCATTGGAAGATTCCTCTTTAGATAACTCACAATACTTCTACCATCTTCACAGTTGCAGTGTTCGATATCTAAGGTACAGTTACTTGTACAAAAACTGAATAAAAAAAAAAACAAGTACAGAAACAGATATAAAGCAATAAGAGATATACCGCTACTATATGTTACATGGTATTAAAACATGTATTCTTTCTTTACTGATTCTGAAGTGATGCTCATTTATTTATTTTATTCTTATTTTTATTTTTATTTATTTTTTGAAAATTCTGTCCTGTGAATTCTTCAAAGCCTGAAGACATAAAAAAGAAAGAATTTACAGCTTTTCATTTTACTGATCTGCCTTGAAGAACGGTCGATAAATAACGACTCTAAATTGACTGATCAGATAACAACTAGAGACGTGAGAATATTATTGAGGAGTGTCAAAAGTATTTCAGCTTTTTGGTTTCTGTGTTTAATGGTTTCTCAACATTTGAGGGTTATAAAATGCCAAAGCCATCCTTGTAGAAGAACAGGAGAGGTACTATTTAACCCATATGTATTTTACTGCAATCTGACGCTGTAGTAGTTTAAAACAGTTTGCGGAAGCATTCAGTTCTTTTTTGACACCATTTTGATCTTTTCTCTGCGAGGGTCCTTAGCTTCCTCAACCACTTGCTAATCATCAGGCTCTTAGTTCCGCATTTTGGAGGTTCTAAATGATAAAAATGATCAAACTTCATCTAAATAATTCAGACAAATAATTCTCAGATATTTGCGGTTTTAGGCATCCATAGTTACTTTTGGAACTGCTCTGCTGCTGCAATCTTAGCACCATTAGCTTTGTGATTAACTGTTTATGGGTAGGCTCCTCACGTAATGTAATTGTTAGCTAACTAGGCAAGTGGACCATTGTTAGTGATTTCAATTTACCTTATGAGTCTTTAGAACTTCATTTCGAAAAATCTAATTTCATGTTTTACCTAACTCAAGTTAATCTGTACAATGCTAATAAAAGGTTGAATGATCTAACGAAACAGACGTTGACTATAGCATTATGTTAGATGCATGGAACAATATCTGAAGACTTTTTCGCAAAAACAAAAAAAATGATTAAGTAATATAATGCATTGCTGATAATTTTTATTTTTCTCCGAATATGCTTATTGTGATCCCTGTAAGGGTGTATTTGAATATGGCACTAAACTCTATCAGATGGTGAGGCTTTAGTTCTGGAGATCTGGATAGTGTCGAGTACTCCTTCATTGACATTACTCCCAGGTACACTCTGACCCAGATGAGGTCCATTGATTGGTTACAGGATGCGGAATCAAAATATGGAAAAAATTTACAATTTTTATCCGATAAGTTCAATTAAAAACACGATAAACCTAAATTTTCATTATTAGCTCTATTCTTCAAGCAATTTATTTTATTAAAATTCGGCCCAATATGTGTGAGCAAGAAAAGAAACGACGAAGAATCTATGATTTACTTAATGCCGAAACCAAGCCAAAAAATTCCGAAATAACTGGACTTTCCTTGTCAACCGTATACAAAGCAAAAAAAAAAAAAAAGAAAAAAAAATTACAGAAAAAGAGCTTTTTAAGGAAAATAGAGGGTGGAGAATAGAACAAAAAGCAAAAAGAAGGCTTTTTAACTGCTCTCGCTACGGCCATTAAGAAGGACCCCGCAACCTTAATAAGAAAGCATTCTAATGAATTGAAAGTCCACAAGAAAACTGTGAGGACAGGAATTAAACAAGATCTAAGCCCAGACCTTAACCCCCTTGATTACGCTGTATAGGGCATTTTAAAAAAAACAAAACAGATCCACTTTCCATCCAAATATTGGTTCGCTTTAGACTGCAATTGAGGAGAAATAGAATAAAATGTCTAACGAATTGATTTTGAAGGGATGCAAATCGTTTCGAAGGCGTGTTGTTAGAATAATTAAAAAAAAAAAATACTGTTTTGCATCTATCTTCTTATTTCATTGTCTATTTTGTAAAATTAGAATTAATCTTGTTTTATAACAGAATCGTTTATCATTATAGTAGAATATTCCTAATTTTGCTTCCGAACCCGGTAAATAGATATGTTAAAAACCATTTTATTCGATAGGAGACCAATAAAAAGAAACGCAGTTTCATCCAGGCAGCGGTCGTATCGATACTGCTGTATGGATGCACTACTTGGACGCTAACTAAACGGCTGGAGAAGAAGCTAGACGGCAATTACACAAGAATGTTGCGAGCAATATTGAACAAGTCCTGGCGGCAACACCCAACAAGGCATCAACTATACGGCCACCTGCCTTCCATCACGAAAACTATCCAAGTTAGACGAACCAGACATGCAGGTCACTGCTGGAGAAGCAGGGACGAGCTCATAAGTGATATACTCCTATGGACACCCACATAAAGCCGGGCAAAAGCAGGACGACCAGCACGAAAATAGATCCAGCAGCTATGTGAGGATACAGGAAGTGGCCCTGAAGACCTGCCGGAGGCGATGAACGAAAGGGAGAAGTGGCGAGAGAGGGTCAGGGATATCCGTGCCTACGGCACGACACGATGATGATGATATTACAGTGTGGAAAAAATAACTATTACTAAATAGAAAAATTTACTTGAAACCATATAATTGTATATAGATTATTAGTATTAGATAGGAATACTTGAAACAATATAATTGTCAATGAATTATTAGTATTATATAGGAACTGTAAAGTTGGCGACCGTAGTCAAGGGTGACTCGAAGGCTCCTTTTTTAATAGCAATTACACCGAGGTATAGAGAAGGGCGCTACTCCTTTCCCTGGATTGATCCATTTTACCCTTGATCCTTACCATATACTGCTGAGTGTTAAGCAAAGCGGCATCAAGTAACATTTTTAGAGTCTTTGGTATGACTCGACCTGGGATTGAACCCCGGTCTTCCGGACCATTGAAACTATATAATTGTGTAAAAATAATTAGTATTAAGTTGCAATAATTAAAACCATACAACTGTGTTTTGATTATTTGTATTTGATAAAAATACTTGATATGTGTGCAAAAGTCCCTTTAGAAAAAACTGCACAAAAGCAGATATAAGCGTACAATGAACACGATTCCCTTAATTCGAAGCATTAAATAATCCTTGACGAGTTGATATGCCGTTATAATCCATCAAACAATATGACACGACAAAGCTTCACACTAGTGCCAAAAATTTATCAATGAGAAAAAAAAAGTTTTGTTTTTTTTAATAAATGATTTTGTTAGAATGAAAAACATATCAAACCCTTCATTTTCAATTTCTGATTAAGTTTATAAATTCAAGCAAAGGTCACTAGAACAATTAAATTGATGATTTTATCAATCGCTAATGTTACCTGCGACGAAGGAAAAACGTGCACTTGCATGACCTCTCCGAATTGTGCCCGGTCGACAGGCCGGCGGAACCGAAAGTTCAAATGCCAGGACAGTTAAAAAAAGAGCTCAAGTTTTTTTCTCCTCCCGTCAGTCTCAGTAAACATTTGCCATTTTATATAAAACAATTATTTGTTATCGTTAACAGCGACTCATTTGTACTAACTTCCTGACCTGACACAAGAAGATCTGACCAAGTTGCATCAATCCCTGTCCTATAGATCTTTAAAAACACAGCGTGGAAGCAGAAATAATTGACAACGCAACCAGTCGGAAGAGGTATTTGATCATTTTATTTATAGGATGACATCAATGTTTCACCTCCGACGGTGTTGAAAACTTGTTAGAATGGCTGATCGTCCTATCCCAAACATTAACATTTTACAGTGAAATTTATTTCGAAAATCGGGTCCCATGCAAATCAAAAATCAGTAACAAAAATTGTCTGAAAAAGAAAAGGCAAAAAAGCAAAAAACAAATAAACAAAAACTAAAACAATTTCTCTTAAATTGAATTTAAAATCAGGAGATTGAGATATTAATATATCCGATTGCCTTGTTTTGGCAGATTCTGCAAAGACATTGATGACAAGCTGTTTGGTTTGGTTTGGTTTCTTTTGTTTTAATGGCATATCAACCTTTGTAGGTTATTTAATGCCAAAGCCATTCTCCTAGAAGAACAGTAGTGGGACTATTTAACCCATAGCTGGGAGGATAAGGGGGTTCATACCTTTCCCAAGGGTATTTGCCCGAAAGTGAACGTAATAACGCGACTGGAGTTCGAACTCGCGTACTACGATTCCGCAGTCCATCGCTTTAACCATTACACCACGAGGACACCCCTGATGATGACAAACTGTATTAGCCCTTGCACATATTTTGAACTGTACCAGTTTCGTTTAAAGGTGAGACTTGCTGAATGGGTAAAGGCCAGTTTTCCAATAACCTTTGCTTGGTTTGTTCCCAGATATAGTAGCAAATCCATAATACCGTCAAACTTACAATGCATTTATCTATTAGAATTTAAGGGGGTAAACTCTGTGCCTTATATTTCCTCTTTGAATAGGGAGAAACGATATCGTCTTTGGAGATAGAGGGCTGTGGTGCACAATCAGCTTAGTTGAAAGATAAGCCGTCAGGTAGAATGGAATTTCCTTTAATAGAGGCGGGGGGTTCTTCTTTTCTGTCGGGGAAAGGAAGAAACAAATCCGCCATGTTACACGCGGCAAAGAATTAAAGACTAAAGTTTTATGACATATCGAATCCTACCGATTGGAATGAACGACGATTTATCGATTTTTCAAAATAAAAAAATGAGATTAAGAGAAAAATAAAGATAAACAGATGGAAAGAATTAAGAAAAAACTGAAAAAAAGAGTGAAAGAACAACAGAGAATTAAAAAAACTGGAAGAAAGAAAAACTGAAAGACGAAAAGAAGAATTTAGTAAAGAAGAAAAAATAAGAAAGAAATAAAAACTGAAAGAAATAAAGGAAAGCATATGGAAAAAACTGAAAGAAAGAAAAAAGTGAAAGACAAAAGTGTAACGAAAAGAAAGAAAAACTGAAAGAAAGAAGGAAATCTTAAGGAAAGGAAAACAGAAAGAAAAAAAGAAAGAAATGAAATCAATTAAAAGAAGCTAAAAGAAAGAAAAATTGAAAGAGAAAAGAAAGATTGAAAAAAGAAAAACTGAAAGAAAAGGAAAAATGAAAGAAAAAACTCAAAGAGAGAAAAATAAAGACAGCCTAAAGAAAAAGTAAAATAAAGAAAAAGGAAGGCGAAAAGAAACCAAGAAATAATCTAAAGAAGAAATTTTAGATTGACGACAGAAAAAATGAAAGAAAAAAGACTGGCAAAACTAAACAATAAAGAAACGTTGATTTGGTTTATTTGGTTTTATGGCATATCAACCTTTGTAGGTTATTTAACGCCAAATCCATTTTTATGTAAATAATCAGTTCTATTGAAAACAGTTAAGTTTAGCATAAGTACACAGTTTAATTGTCAAAAACATTTCCATTTCAAACTATTTAAGCAGTTATATGTAATAATTCAGTCAAGTGTAAATAAAGTTTTAATGTCGAAAAACAGATCAATTTGAAATAATTCAGTTAAGCATAAGCATGCAGTTTAAGTGTAAGTACGGTTTAATTGTCAAAAACGTTTCCATTTCAAGCTATTCAGTTTACTCAATTAATTTTAGCATAAGTATGCTGTTAGTTCTATTTAACCCATAGATAGGGCCCTATCAGGTGCTACCACTCCGGGCCGGAGTGGACCTGGGAGCGATGGCAATGAAGGGGTACTCCGCATTCCCCAAAGCTCCAGCACTGCTGGAACCTCACCATCAGATTGTTTAGTGTCATATCCAGGACACTCATTAGGGGGGGTCTTACCCCTCTGCAGAGGTGCAGTCAGTGTATTCTACAGCCCCAGCCGACTGGGCAATCCGGGCCAGAGTGGACCTGGGAGCGATGGCAATGAAGGGGTACTCCGCATTCCCCAAAGCTCCAGAACTGCTGGAACCTCACCATCAGAATGTTTAGTGTCATATCCAGGATACTCATTACGTGGGGGGTCTTACCCCTCTGCAGAGAAGCAGTCAGTGTATTCTACAGCCCCAGCTGACTGGGCAAAATAAAGAAAGATAGTGGATAGAAGATAAACTAAACGAATAAAAAAGTCAAAAAAGAAAGGGTAAAATAAATGAAGGAAAATACAATTTAAATAGGTCGAAAGAAAGAGTAAAATAAACAGAATGAAAGTAATAACCAATATAGGTTCAGCGAAAGAAAGAAAGAAAGAAAGAAAGAAAGAAAGAAAGAAAGAAGAAAGCTGAACGAAAGAAAGAAAATTGACTTCCTAAAAGAGATGAAGAAAAAAGTAAAAAAATGATCGAGGGTTGATGTGACAAGAATTACATTGGTATATATATCACGGTAGATATGATCCCATACTAGTGACTTACCATTTACTTATTTTTCGCCTTACAAGGGATCAAAATTGAGTATTCCGGTTCATACACTTCAAATTGCTATATATGCCTATAAGGAATCATCAAACTTCTTTTTAGGGCTTATATTTCACTAGAAAACCTAATTACAGCTGAATACCTGCTTGTTTATGTATATTAATGTTGGCCAATTCGTCTCAGCAAAAAACATTTGCGTGGTATGACCTCTTTATTCCTCAAATCTGAGTGCCTTTTTCCTGCTCGCCAAAAATGTAACCCAGTTTCATGGTCACTATCGAGAATATGTAAAGGGTTGTAATAAACCAGCTGAATAAAGAGTAAGTTGAAGATTTTCAGGAGTTGTCTGGTTTCTTTGGTTTATGACATGACAACCTTCGTGGGTTATTCAATGCCAAATCATTCCGTGTAGAAGGACAGTTGTGGTACTGTTTAACCAATAGTTGGAGTAAAGTGGGCTCATACCTTTCCTAAGGATATTAGTCCGAAAACGCGACAGGAATTCAAACTTGATCACTACGATGGCATAGTCAAGCACGATAGCTACTACGCTAGGAACATTTTTCTCATCAGAATTGGGAATGTCTTTATCACGATGTGGTTTTCCAAAAGAAATTACTTCAAAGGAGATAAATTTGATGAATTTTAATTAAGCTAATAATACCGTTTTCTACATGATCAGTCTCATTGCTTTACATCTAGTAAGTATTTAACACCTACAAGTTTCACTAGATATACGGGGTGTTTCAGAAAAATTGACGCCATTTCATTTTGAAATGGTCGCCTAGTTAACTGGAACTGTGGAATACGCTGACTGCATCACTGCAGAAGGATAAGACCCTCCCCAATGAATGTCCTGCATCAGATGGTGAGGCTTCAATCCTGGAGCTTTGGGTAATGTAAAGTACCCCTTCACTGCCATTACTTCCAGATCCACTGTGATCCAAAGTAGTAGTAGCTGTTATGGTCCGATCTATAGGTCAAAGAAAACTAGTGTCCTAAACACGGTACTAAACTGCATCAAATGGTGAGGCTACAATCATGGCGATTTGGGAAATGTAAAGTACCCTTTCACTGCCATTACTCCCAGATCCACTGCGATGCAAAGTAGATGTGCTTGTTAGGGTCTGATATATAGGTAAAACAAAACTAGTGTCCTGAGCACGACACAAAACTGCATCAGATGGTGAGGCTCCAATCTTAGAGCTTTGGAGAATATGGAGTACTTCTTCATTGCCATTATTCCTACTCTGAGCCAGAGTGGGAGTTCTTGTCTATGGGTCAAATCGAACTATCTAATAACTCACTATACTTGAAAACATTTAACTGTGTGCAAACAAATGAAAAAATGTTAAATTGAACAATTAATATTAGATATCAATGATTGAAATCATTTAACTGTGTACAAACGAATGAATAGTGTTGAATAGAATGATCAGTGTTTGTTATACTTAAAACCATTTAACTGTGTACAAACAAATGAGCTCTATCTCGTTTCAAAGATTATGTAAACCAACAAACTATTCGTGTACAAATCCTATTTATTTAATATATATATGTATAAACGGTATTTAGTATTAAATAATTTACAAAATAAAACACAACCAACCATATATATATATATATATATATATATTGTGAAAACGTGAGAAATTGTTTATGAAATCCACTTACCTTTGAATTTCTCATTCAAATTTTGATGTATGAATATCATTTAACTTAATACCAAGCCTGTTAATTTCATTTGACAAGACTGAGTAGTTACTCAGATAATTATATCTGAATTGGTAGCGGCCATTTCAAAATGAAATTATATCAATAATTCCGAAACTCCCTGACAATGTTCATTTTCTGCGAAAGTTGAGTCGTTGCTCGTATATTTGAGCCAACCAATTTAATGTTTACAGTTCAAAAACCAACTTTAAAACATAAATATGTTTTCGATAAAGAAGGAAAAGTAAAACAATTTAGCGTTAATTAGAAAAATATATTTTTTATTGAGAAATCTGCCAATCTAGCTATAGGCAATGTGCTGTCGTTTCTGGCTACTTCCGGATAGACCGGAAATTGCGTTCTTTAACGAAAAGCTCAAATGCAAATCTTTCTACCACGTTTCGTTTTCGAACTTTTCTCTTCCAGATGAGATTGTTAGGAATAAGGCTCCACATTTTATGAATTAAAAAAAGTATGCTCATCTATCTATAATAAATACATTCTTGCTTTTGTTCGATGGCCTGTAATTTCAAAGATGGCTGGAACTATGCCCACCTCTAAATGAAATCTTTTTCAGAATTAAGCAAAAGGTTTAATTTAAAATGTAAGTAAAGGGTTTGATTAGACTTTTTGTGTTTGTTCATCTTGCTAAAACGAATATTTATCTCTTTATTTGCCCAGTCGGCTGGGGCTGTAGAATACATCAACTGCTCCTATGCAGAGGAGTAAGACCATTCCAAACAAGTGTCCTGTATATGACACTAAACAATCTGATGGCGAGGCTCCACTAATGCTGGAGCTTTAGGGAATGCGGAGTGCCTCTTCATTGCTATCGCTCCTAGGCCCGCTTGGTAGCACCTGATAGGGTCCTATCTATGAGCCAAATTGAACTAAACTGTGTATTTATGCTAACTGAATTGTTGAAATAAAACTGTTTTGACATTTAAACTGCATACATATACTAAACTGAATTGCTCGAAATAGAACGGTTTATAGAACAGTTTTGATATTTAGCTGTGTGTAAACCAAAAACTATACTTATATTAAATTGAATTGCTTTAATTAGAACTGTTTGACTAAACTGAAGAGCTTGGAATAGAAATGTTTTTGACAATTAAACTGTTTACTCAAGCTAAACCTTATTTTTTGAAATAGAACTGTTTATTTGTATTAAAAAAATTGATTTGGCATTAGATAACATACAAAGGTTGATATGCCATAAAACGCAAACAAACAAATAAACAAACAAAATCTTTTTGTCTAATCCTATGAAGTATTTGTTCTTGAGTGGCTTCAGTTAATTGTATACCGATTTTTCTTTACTTACTGAATCAAAATTTCAAAATAATGACGCAATTTAAAAATTGAATTAAGGTCTGTGTAAATTCAACAAGTTATTTAAAGAATAATTTATGCAAATTTATCTTGCCTAATAAGGGGGAGGGGTCACTACTCCCTTTGGGGAGTCTCCGTGGCGTAATGTCAAAAGAACTGGACTGAAACTTTGAAAGAAGTGAGTTCGAACTCCAGTCGTGCTTACCCTAGGGAAAGGCATGAGTCTCTGCAACTATGAACCAGCTTATGCTTTTCCCAGCTATGTTATTCTACAAGCGTGGCTTTGGGATGAAATAACCGATGAAGGTCCATAACAAAGAAATCTAATGTTATTTAGTAAATATGTTAAAATATTCATAACTTTAAATAGAATTATTTCTTAATATCATAATTTCATGTTACACCTTTCTTTTTAAAATCACGATAGAAACTTATCGTGTTGAGATACTACACTCTAATCTTTGGAAGTAGCGCCAGAATGCAAAGCCTGAATGAACAGTTACTACACATCGAACCCTGTGCGGACGTGCCGGTTCATATATAAATTATCTTGACGGGAACTTTATAAGAATATAAATATTTCAAATTCCTAATACAGTTAAAAAAAGATGCAACAACAGGAAGGTAACTGGAAAATTTCAGTTTTATATTTGGAACACTCTTGGTCACTTCAGAATTGCTGAGTTATAATTTTTTTTTTGTCTGATTAATGATATGAATCTATTAAAAGCGTCAGAACAACTGACAGATGCGGTTAGCGAATACGTTCTTGAAAACTAGTGAAGAAAAAACAAAATCATGTGACTTTACTGATGTAATCTTCAGTGTCAATTCGTCAAAAATAAAAAAAGATGTTTGAAAATAAGTCATTTTGAAGGTCAGAAAATTTGTATTAACTAATAATGACATTTTCTGACTGAGGCTTCAGTTTAATTCAATTTCTACCGTTTTTTCTTTCCTTCTGGAAACAACGTTTATTTATTTGTTTAGTCTTTTTTTTTGTCGGTTTTCGTTTGACATCTTTTAAAGACGCAGATATCTACACGATTATATTTTACTTCTTGGAGGCGCTGGTGGTGTAATGGTTATCATCGTAGGAAATGGAGATGGCAACCTGAGTTCAAATCCTAGACGAGTATATGGTTTCCATTTCATAGAGCTAATACTCTTGGGAAAGATATGAATCCAACAATTCTCTCTTCAGCTATGGGTTAATAGTTGGATAAACTGGTCTCTCTAACGTAAGTATGAAAACTGGTTTAAGAGAAGGAAAACAGTGAAGTCAAACCTGTTAAACTCCATTTCAAAGTTAACCTTGTGTGGGG
Source organism: Sepioteuthis lessoniana (assembly GCA_963585895.1). Lineage (NCBI taxonomy): Eukaryota > Metazoa > Mollusca > Cephalopoda > Myopsida > Loliginidae > Sepioteuthis > Sepioteuthis lessoniana. The sequence continues at coordinate 140,452 of CAUZXS010003557.1, forward strand.
GCTGGGTAAATACTGATATTTTTCTTCTTGTCTTTTTTATTATGTCCGATTAAAAATATTCATTCATTTAGAACCTAAAAGATTTAGAAGCATATGAACTAGCTGAATGCATTGTTATATGACTACTTAACTGAATGAAACATTTGATATATATATATATATATATATATATATATGACATTTTTTGTCAGCATATTATTTGGTTAATCCTTTCGAGTTATTGTATCTATATTATGATGTTCGGTCGGAATTGGTTGATAAACCTTCCATAATTTGTTATTTCCCAAGTACTTCCAGCCCAACCTTGGGCCATCATCAGGGGAGGATGTATTACAAAAGGAATGTAACTTTTGCATGTACATTATTACTTTGTAAGAATTAACATTTATACTGGTGTGTTGAATAGCGTTTACTTTTTCATATTTGTTTCTATGAATAGCGCCAGTAGCTAAAGTCATTTAAGTACATTAGCACTGAGTTCAAAATTAATTCTATTAAGTTTGGTTTCTTTTATCTATAATAGGTGGTGCCTCCAGAATCAGAATTTTTGCTTGTTATCTTGTTGTTCTAATATTGAGTTTTCGGTAAGAATTTTTCGAAATTCAGTTGTCGAGCATGAATGTTTTTTTAGATGTTGGGCTATGGAACTGGTACCAGAAAGATGCATATTATGTCTTTTTGATAGGGTCGTTGAGGTTAAACCGACGTATATGTTTTTTTTCAGAGATGCAATCTTCCAAAGGACATTTAAATTGATATATAACGTTAGTTATTTTGCAAAAAAAGAGGAATTATCATTAATAAGTTTAAATTTATTATAGTATATGATAAGTTTTGTTTTTTCATTAGGATCAGTGTTTTAAAAAAATTTCATCTAATTTATAATTGTAGTGCATTTGGTTGCGGTAAAAAGTTCGATAAATGCTTGTTGATTGGATGGAATGTTACAGTGTTTATTTTGTTCGCCACCATTTTTAATTATAGATTTAATTTTTTCATCAACCATATAGTAAGGGAACCCATTATTAATGAGAGTTTGTTTTATGTTTTTAATTCTTTATGAAATATTATTTTGGAGGAGGAGATTAGTTTTGCACGGGATATTAGGTTATTAATAATTGCTTTTTTATATATCGGTGAGGGTACAGGAGTTGTTATCAGTGAGTTTTTTGTAAGTAAAGGTAGTGAAGTTTTATCATTACTGTTAGTATCAATAGGAACATCTAAAAAGGAAATTTTATTGTTTTTGTTTAGTTCATGGTTAAAGTTAAGAACTAAATTTTTTGGAAAGTATCTTATAGTATGTTGATTTCATTAATATCATTTGCAAGAATAAGTATATCATCAAAATATATTACGTATATTGAAGGTTTTTTAATGTTATTAAATATTTTATTTTCAAGGTCAAATATATTAAACATTTCGGTTTTTAGACCTTGATCTTGGCGTCTGAAATTTTCTCATCTTTTTCGTTTTATTTAATAACTTCAACACTCTAATGAACGTCTAAATTCAAAACGTTTTACGTTGGCAAATATCTCTACAAATAAAATAATCCTCAGAAGATTTTTTTTTATCTGAGTATATATATATATATATATATATAGTATATATATATATATATATATATATATAATATATATATATACACCTAACGAAGAAAAATAACAATACTGTCACACATGCGCTCTAGCCCCAACTGTCCAATAGGAGATCCAAATATATGCCAAAAACTTACACTATTTATTGTTTAATTTGCTTAAAATGCCATAATTTTTATATAGAAAGTACAATCAGACCCCTTCACATCAGAATTAAAGAACATCTCAACACACATGCCTCCTCATTTTATAAACATTTAATTAAATGCAAAAATAATGATCATAATTTTTTTCATTAAAATAGAAGCAATAGTACGTAATGTTAGTAATCTCAGAATTAAGGAGGCTTTCTTCATAGCTAAGTTGACACCCACACATTTACCGTGGGTTAGAATGAATTACTTGAATATATCATTAATCAATATGCATATTTTAAATACATATTTAAGTATATAAAATAAAATGAAATGGAATTGATTAGGACAACTGAAACCGCGTTTATTCTGCATGGCGTTCTAACACCCCACGTGACACCATATTTACAACGTCCGAAAAAAAACAATGGAATATCAAACATAATGTTCATTTAAAAAAGTCTCTTATGATGAAGTTTTTACTTTGAAATTAATTAGACTTAAATAATTATTATTTTGCATTGCAATAACCCTCTAAATTAATACAATACAATAGAATAATATATTTATATATATATATATATATATATATATATATATATATATATATAAAGGGGTAATCTGAATATGAGACAAAACTGCATCTGATGGTGAGGCTCCAGTTCTGGAGGTCTGGGGATATGTGGGATATTCTTTCATCACGTTAATTCCAGGTTCATACTGAGCTAAAGTCCTAGCTATGGGTCAAATAGAACTGCTAGAAAATTATTTGTATTTGATGCGAATATTTACAAAATAACTGTAAATTATTTTGTTTTAAGAATAATTACTTGAATCGAGAATTGTTTATTAAGGATTATCATTAGTTACTTGAAACCATATAACTGTGTGCAAACGCATGACTATTATCCCTTCAAACTATATAATTATTAGTGTTAGATAAGAATACTTGAAACCATCCAACTATATGAAAACTATTTGTGTATGAAAATTTTCTTAAACAACTACACAAACGTACAATGTAAAAGATTTCCTCACCTCTGGGCATTAATAAATCTCAAAGGGTTGGCATGCCATTAAAATCAATCAATAAATCCCCCCCATATATATATATATATTATATATATATATATATATATATCCATTATATTCTACGAAGAATCAATTTTTACTTTGTTGTTGAGATACAGTTGAAAAAGAGTTGGAAAATCGTATTATAAATGCCATGAGACGCGTGCGCGCGCGAAAGAGAGAGAGAGAGAGAGAGAGAGAGAGAGAGAGAGAGAGAGAGAGAGAGAGAGTCGATGAAAAATGACTCAAATAATGTTATCTCGAAAAAAGACTTGCAAGAGAAAGAAAACTATACAATCTTTTCAAATTTTCAGAGGGGCTCATTGTGTTCCTTCCACACAGATGTTCACGCACAAATTGTTAATATTGAATAGGAATAGTTACTTAAACCATATAACTGCATGAAAATTATTGGTATTCGATGAGCATACTTTAACAGTATTGGATAGGGGTACTTGAAACCATACACATATCTCAAATTTATGATAATTATATTATGTATCGAGGAAGCAGAACAAAAAGCCATAGTACGATAGATTAGCAATTGCTGTATTTCCTGTAAAGAGCAAGTACAATACGCCCTTGTTCATTTTGTCTTGGTAAATACAGCTTAATCCTCGGTATTTTTAAAAACACTGGTCACTCTCTTACTCTCTATGTCTCTCTAGTGGGTAAATCTTTTAAACATTTCTATGAGAATACTTTATAATATTATGATTTCAAACAGTTGACACATTTCTATGTCTTCTTCAACACATTTTTGGTATCTTCTCCATAATATCAGTTCTGTTTTTCTAATAAAGACAATCCACTAGAAATGTTGACTATTTTTAAATACATATGGAAGATTCTGAGAATATATCTAAAAAACAATATCATTCAGGTACTCCCATACAAGTATTTCTAAGTATTTGATGTTTGTTTTTTTGGTTTAATGGCATATCAACTTTGTAGGTTATTTAATACCAATTCATTTTCATAGAAGTAAACAGTTTCTATTAAAAAAAAAAAGTTTAGCATAAGTATACAGTTTATTGTAAAAAACATTTCGATTTCAAGCTATTCAGTTTAGTTAAACAGATCTAATTCAAACAATTCAGTTTAGTAAAAGTATAGCTTTTTGTCCATACACAGTTAAACGCCAAAACAGTTCTATTCCAAACAATTCAGTTGATCGAAAGTACAGTTTCAATGTCAAAAAAGTTTCTATTTAAAAAAATTCAATTGAGCATATGAAAATAGCTCCATTTCAAACAACTCCGTTTAGTAAAAGTACGCATTTTAAATGTAAAAAAAAAGTTCTATTTCAAGCAATTCAGTTTGGCTTAAGTACACAGATTAGTTCTATTGACATATAGACAGAACCCTATCAGGTGCTACTCTTTCAGACCAGATCAGTACTAGGAGCGAAGGCAATGAAGGGGGTACTCTGCATACCCCAAAGCTCCATTCATCAGGAGGGGTCTTACCTTTTTGCAGAAAAGCAGTCGGTGTATTATACAGCCCCATATATATATATAATATATATATATATATATATATATATATATATATATATAAAGTGGATTACTAACTTTGTTAATCTTGTAATTAAAAGTTACATGTGTCGAGCAAATAAATGAGTAATCCTTTTTAGTTTTGTTTGCTTGCGTCTGGCCACTTTAATTTCGTTGTCAACGCTTGTTTCTTGTATTGCTTTTCTTACTTTTTCTTACTATCACACACACACACACCACACACACACACACACACACACACAACACACACACACACACACACACACACACACACACACACACACACACACACACACACACACACACACACACACACACACACACACTCGTGCGCGCGTGTGTGCGCACACACTCATATATATATATATATATATAGTTTCAGTTGACAGAGCACCTCTGGTGGTGTAACGGTTAGCAAGCTAGACTAGCAAACCTACACGTGTGAGTTCGAGTCTCATTGGGCGCCCTATACATTCGGCCTTGTGCTACATCGAAGCAAAGAGCTTTGTAAATTACTATATAGTTTCAGTTGACTTTTTCTTGTTTTCTATCCTGGAAATTCAGCTCAAGATAGAAAGATTGATGAAATGTCTAAATCATATATAATTACCTAATAGAATATATTCATCATGCTTGATAAACAATATGATAGATAGATAGATAGATTGTGTGATTAAAATGTATCGAAATTGAATCTTTATACTTCTTAATGTTAAGCTTTAAGTAAAGACCTAAACCAGCAGAACAACTTATATAAGGAAGTAATGATGCCTAGAGGATTAGCAGTCTCAATAGTTTTTGATAGCAGCTCTTTGTGAGAAACAGGATTGTGCAAGTGCAACAACCACTTAACGGCCCTATTTATGTGTAAAATTTTCTTTCCTAAACAAAAAATTCCACTCAACGGTGAGATGTTTGCGGAGAACATTAAAAGAAATACGACGGCATAACTTCATATCATATAAAAAAGGTGTTTCAGAGGTGCTGCGACTAATCGAAAACTCGTTGGGATAAGCGTGTTAACTGCCAAATGGACTATGTACGTCGCTTGACCATTGCGGACTGAAGCAGCAGATTAAAATTCTCCCGTAACTCTATGAGTGGTTGGTCGGCCAGCCAGATTTTTGTAGACATTTGGATGTCAACAAGAGATTTCCTTCACCTAAATAGACCCTGTATCTCATCCTACTCCCAAGGTTAGGGTAAGAAAAAAAAACTACCGAAAAAAAAATTATAATATTAGAAAATTGCCCGATCCTGAAAAGTATGCTTGCATCAATTCTTGACCACAGACAATTTCTTTTAACGTCATTTTCAATTATTTCTATAGCAGAATCATTTACAATGCATTTCTATAATAGAACACAAGGAAAAAATTAAGAATGAGAAAAGTACACAACAAGATCGTCTGTCCCGAAGTGCACACATACAGGTGCAATCATGCATATCGTGTAAGTGCCAGCCTGTCAATATGTGTATAGGTGCAGTGTATATGTAACTATATGCTTGCATGTGCAATCGTATCAGTATGTGCATGTGAGCATAGATAGCGTATATATATATATATATGCATATGCTTGTATGTGTAACCCTATTATTATGTGTGTGTGAAGGTATAGGTAGTGTATATTTGTGTATATACATGTATATGCTAGTGTATCCGTATGTGTGCGCTTGACATAGGTAGCGTATATTTGTGTATATACATGTATGTGAAAGCGTATCTGTATGTGCGTGTGTGGACATAGGTAGCAGAGATGAATGAGTGTACATGCATGTGTGTGTGTGTATTTACCAACCTCTTTGGCTGAACAGGATACGACACAAGGTCAATTTAAGCGGGGTTTAACAGGTTTGAATTCAGAGTTTTCCTTCTTCTAGACTAGTTGCCAAACCAAAGCTAAAGAACCTAGTATGCTTGACTTTTTTCACCTATTGCTGGAGTGAGAATAAATGGATTCCTACCTTTCTCGAAGGAGCTATGTGAAATGCAATCAGCCTCATCAAGGATTTGAACTCGTGTCACTGGATCCATTTTCTACGTCGATAACCATTACACTACGGGCACCTCCAAATGCAAGTGTGTGTGTATTGTAGTATCAAAAGGATAACTAAATAACTAAGTTAGATTGAGTAGTTGCTTGATTTTAATGGCATGCCAACCTATCTATGTTCATGTTATGCATTCAGGTTAGGAAATCGTGTTTTTTTATTGCGTAAGTTGTTTCTTTTAATCTTCCTTTTTTGCACACGGTCCCATCTAATACGAATCATGTTAAAAAGAAAATCTATCTAGCCCATAGATGGGGTCCCAAGAGATACTAATACTCCGTATCAGAGTAGACCTGAGAGTAACAGAAATAAAGGAGTACTGCACACTCCCTAGATCTCCAGAATTGGAGCCTCACCTTCAAACGAAACATGACCAGGAGATTCTAATAGATAATAAAATAGAAAGGGAAGGAGTTAGGCGTTAGTTTTTTAATGTTCGCAATAAACAGAAGTCTTCAGCGTTAGGGTATCATTTTCTAAATTACTTGAGTTCTGGGGGTTATTCACGCGGTAAAACCAGTTTTTCGGAAACCAGGGCCCAATATATTCAAGGAAGCATTCAGGTATTTAACAGACGAGTGGCGGCACTGGGCCTAGATGGTTGGATTCACCTATTGTCAGCTATTGGTAGTCACAAGAAGAACCCAGACAGCTGAGTTAGGCGTCGGCTTTTAGACATAATGCGATGGACAACTAATCAAGTCTTCGTCTGCTGTCTGTCTACTAGAGTTAGAGTTTCCTTGGCTGAAGAGGTAAGTGTTGCAGACGTTGCCCCGTGGTTAGATCGAGGGAAATCGTCATCAATAAAGCCTACAATTTTATGCTCCGATTCGGTTTGGTTTGATTTGGTTCTATGGCATATCAACCATCCCATTTTGACATGTATATTAAATATATTATTTCATTCACATTTCGTAGATAACATTTTTAAACGAGCCTGAGCTCATTTTTGTTATTGCACATAGTTAAATGGTTTCACTCATTTTTATCTAATACAGATAATTCTATTTACTATGAATAATTTGTTTGCATGCATTTAAATGTTTTCAAGTATTGCAATGTATCACAAACAATTCAATTGAATATCAATCATTTGCATATACACAGTTAAATGATTAAATAATTCTATTCAAAACAAATCAGTTTAGCGTAACTTATCTGTTTGCACTCCATTTGAATGTCAAAGTACAAAATTCAAATGTCAAACAGTTTTATTTAACCCATAGGTACAACCCTATTAAATATTACCACTCCAGGTCAGAGTGGACCAGGGAGCGATGGCAATGAAGAGGTACTCCACATTCCCCAAAGCTCTAGCGTTACTGGAACCTCACCATCAAATTGTTTAGTGTCATAATTGGGGGAATCTTAGTGTCATAATTGGGGGAATCTTACCCCATTACAGAGATACAGTCGGTGTTAACTACGGCCCCATCAGACTGGACTCTCTCAGATTTGCTTTTTTTTTTCGGATGGGGCGAGCTGACCCGTGGCTTGTGCAGTTTCGACCAAATCCAAAGGTCTATAGTTAAAAAGAGTCACACACACATATATATATATATATATGTGTGTGTGTGTGTGTGTGTGTGTGTGTGATAAAGGAGAAAATGAATGAATAAAATCCAACCTACAAATTTATCATTTTTCAATTTTTTTAAATGAAGTGAAAAGTTTGTTGAAAAATAAGGTAGAAATTCTTTTTTGTTCGTAAAAATAATGTTAGCCAGAGCGTGGATATCTTTAATAGATATGGTTTAAGATTTGTAAATGAAACATAGCACCAATTGTTAGCTTAAAATAAAGGGACATATTTTTGTGCCTGTGATAAAGACTTTTTTCTACGTATGTTATTATGTAAGAGAGAAAGTGTAGACGTGCCATGGAGAATATGTAAATGAGCTGCTGCTGATTACGCAAATGTAAATGTAAACAGAATTCGTTTTATTCAAGAAAAATTAAACAATTTGAAATTAAATTGAATTCTTGAAAGAGAAGAATGTAGATTTTCACTCTAAAAAAATAAATAGAAATGTATTTAAGTAAGTAAAAATACATTACTTACTGTTAGTTTTGAGTAAGCAGAGACAAATCCCCTCTTACAAAAGAAACATTTATTTCGCTTATTCAAACTGTTTAGGAAGGCTCAAAATTAGCAAAAAAGTTGATTTATTTATGAATATAATTGGTTGGTTTGGTTTGGTTTGTTGGGTTTTATGGCATATCAACCTTTGTAGGTTATTTAACGCCAAATCCATTTTTATGTAAATAATCTGTTCTATTTAAAACAATTCAGTTTAGCATAAGTACACAGTTTAATGGTCAAAAACATTTCCATTTCTAACTATTCAAGCAGTTGTATGTAACAATTCGGTTAAGTGTAAATACATTTTTAATGTCAAAAACAGTTCTATTTGAAATAATTCAGTTAAGCATAAGCATGCAGTTTAAGTGTAAGTACGGTTTAATTGTCAAAAACGTTTCTATTTCAAGCAATTCAGTTTACTCAATTCATTTTAGCATAAGTATGCTGTTAGTTCTATTTAACCCATAGATAGGGCCCTATCAGGTGCTACCACTCCGGGCCAGAGTGGACCTGGGAGCGATGGCAATGAAGGGGTACTCCGCATTCCCCAAAGCTCCAGCATTGCTGGAACCTTACCATCAGATTGTTTAGTGTCATATCCAGGACACTCGTTGGGGGGATCTTACCCCTCTGCAGAGAAGCAGTCGTTGTATTCTACAGCCCCAGCCGACTGGGCAAGAATATAATTGGCTAAGGCATTGTATTTTTGATAATTTGAGTGTGAGAAGACTTTAAAAATTATACTGGATTTTGATCCGTGAACTTTTTCTCAACAAGTCGAATATTGTCGTCAGTGACGTAGCTCGAAATTAAAAAAACAAAACAAGTGTGAATGCACAGGTTGGTTAATAAATGCCAAAATATAGATACAAAATTACAGCTTGAATAGAGTTGAGTCCTTGGATGATAATAAAAAATGAGGTAACATGAGAAAAACCCATCTTAATTATTGAAATCCAACAAACACCAATTGTCTGACACTTAAAAAGGCCCAGAGAAAACTGATAATAACATACCAAAAAGAACGACTTGAATACATCCCAGGTCAAATGAATGAAATTAGAAATTCTGTTAAAGATAAACAATCACAACAAGCTTGGCAGACAGAAAAAGAAGTTAGCTGAAGAAGAAGTTCTTCGAGAGCATAAATTAAACGGTTATCCTTCAAGCTGTTGCTGTGTAAGTATTATTGTATGGCTGCACTACATGGGTTTTAACGATACGCTTGGAGAAAAAGCTGGATGGGAACTACACAAGGACGCTTCGTGTTATTTTGAACAAATCCTGGAAGCAAGCACCTTACAAAATAGCAGCTGTGCGGCCACTTACCCCCATCTCACAAGCCATCCAAGTAAAATGAATCAGACATACTTGGTAGTACTGGAGAATCAGGGACGAACTCATAAGTATAGTTCTCCTGTGGGCTCCCAGTAACAGTGTTGGCCGACAAGCAAAGATTTATATTCATAAGCTCTGTGTGGATACTGAATACCAACTAGAGGACCTGGAAAGAACGATACCATGTAGGGACAGAGAAAAAAAAAGAGCGAGAGAGAGAGAGAGAGAGAGAGAGAGTTAAGGGAATCCGTGTTGTTAGCACGACTCGATGATCCAGATATTATCAATCTATCTATCTCTCGATTGAAAGCTATTAAATTTGTGAGTGATACATAAATATTTCAGGCTTTCTTTTCTAATAAGTATTTAATTGAGGCATGTGAACATAGACTCTGCGAAGCATTGCAGGAAATAATGAGATGAAGAATTTCTCAACAAGATGTAATGAGGTGCGAAATTGTACAAACAATTCAGCATATAGTGACCCAATTATTTTTCTACACGAATTATTTGCGAAAAACCTGCGACAAACGGGAATATCAAATTACTTCGTCACAGAAAACAAGAAAAAATTATTTATTTATCTCTCGTTAAGATACGACCAAACGAGATGTCGTCACTGAAAAAAGAAAAAAAAAAGTAATTCTATTAGAAGTATGAAACGAAAACTTCTATGATAATTTGGAATAGAGTCTTTAGGAAAAGCACTATCGCATTTAAAACTCATAAACTTGAAATTAAGGTTATATTGACGAACATCGATACAAACATTTAGTTTAACACCTGCTCAATCTTTATGTGTTTTAATTAAGATAGAACCATCTCCACATTAAATGGCAAGTAGCTGAAAAGAGTAGAGTGGTTCATAAACCTTAGTGACAATATCTCATCTATTGAAAGTGATGTCGGCATATTCAAGATAAAGCGTGAAGTGCTATTAACGAGTTATCGACCATATGGAAATCAGATATATTTGATAAAATAAAACGGGACGTCTTCCAAGTTGTAGCTGTGTCAGTACTACTGAATGGTTGCACCACTTGGACTCTAACAAAACACTTGGAGAGAAAGCTAGATGGAAAGTACACAAACATGTTCCATGGTGTTTTTAACAAATTCTGGAGGCGGCACGCTATATAACAGCAATTGTACGGCCACTTATCTCCCATCTCACAAACCATCCAAGAAAGACGATCAAGACATGCTGGGCACTGACCGGGAAATAAAGACGAACTTATGAGCGATGTTCTCTGATGAACAATCTATCTAGACAATCTATTCATAGACACATGAATGTTGACCAGCCAGCGAAAATTTACATTTATCAACTCTGTACGGATACTTGGTATTGTCTAGAGGACTTCTCAAGTGCGATGGCTTATATATATATATATATATATATAGAGAGAGAGAGAGAGAGAGTCAAAAGAATCCGTTTCGTTGACATACCTTGACCATGATCATGATGTGAGTGATTTCTTATATTCTGATTGGCCAACTAGTGTACTGCTAGTGTACCACACATATGGTTGCACCATCTCGGTTCTCGGTATAGTCTTTGTAGCGCTACGGCACTACATAGACATAAGTGCCATCATGATTTTCACTAGTTTATGCGTGCAACACTTCGTTGTAAGTGTCTGCCAGACATCGTGATAAACTCCACCGTGATGAAAAGAAGACGAACACACAAAAACACCGCGTTAGTTCGTTAATACCAAAGTTTATCCGCTACTTCACATTTTAGTACCAGTCGAGAAGAGAGAAAGAGAGAAAGAATGAGAGTATAAACTGAGTCGACCTTTTCAGCCAGACAGAAATAGAACATCGTGAAAAGAGAAAGAGAGAGAGAGAGAGAGAGAGAGAGAGAGAGAGAGAGAGAGAGAGAAAGCAGACATAGACTTTCTTTCTCGTTTTCTTTTGTTGTTCTAATACGTGCTTGCTCGTGGGGCCCATCCTCACTGCTTCGCTTCTGGGTGTGAAACCCCTTATCGGAGCTCATCCCAAAACGGAGGCCGCAAATTTCGGCGGTCTTCACATCATAATGGCTGGTCTGTAACTGCCGTCTTTACATAGTCGCGTCCCGCAGCCAACTGACCCTTTTTCTGTTTCCTATCCCGCATCCAATGCCCTAACGGCATCCAGACAATCAGAACTCGTTGTCGATTTGCTGCCGAAACATTTTTATTTTAAACCTGAGTATCCGCTGCAATGATAACCAGGATTTCGGGAACCTGCCTTTTTCTTTCCTATTTGTTTCACCCTTTTCATCGTGCCCCCCCTCTCTCTGTCTAATATCTTTCTTTTATATATTCCTTTTTTCCCAACGTCCTGTAGTCGACAATTAAAACTATAAACCGGAGTCTCTAGTTATTTTATACCAGTAAGAAGTAAAAATCTTAATTTAGTTCCTAAAATCGCCGAGAAAATGCTCGCCCTCGGAGAAAAAACATTATTATCTGATATTCACATTCTATTATTAAATACAAGTTTAATTGTTCAGGAAGTATTTATATATAATTGAAAAGAATCCGTCAAAAAATCACTTGGTTCTAGGAGGAGTGTATATATATATATATAGGTGTGTGTGTGTCTGTTTATGTGTGTAGTAGAAAAATGTGTTATGATTAAAGAAAATACCCGTCTACAAGTTGATAGTGTTAATTCTTAAAATTGAGTGTAAAGTTTGTTGAAAAAAAAACCCAAAAACAGAGGTAGCAAAGTCTTTTCTTGGAAGAAAAGAAAATATTAGTCAATGCGTAAATATCTTAAACGAGAAAAGAAAGTCCATGTTGATTTTGTGTAGTTGATATATTTTGTGAGTGGAAAAGTTCTTTTTGTATGTCACAATGTGAAAGAGAAAGTACAGTAAAGTGCTGATATGTACGTGGCGCATTCAGTAAGTTTCCAGACTTTTTTGTACAGGCATTTAAAATTGTCGTATACATCTTATGAGATGACTGACCAATTTTTATGATTTCAGCTTCAAATCAACATCTACAGCAGCAATTGGAATACACCCTACTAAAGCTTGATTGTCACAGTTGGTGAATTTCAAAAATGCAATCTGACACTTTAGAAGAACGATATGCAATAAAAGTTCAGTTTTAAACTTGGAAAAAATGTCACAGAAACGTATGGAATGCTTCAGACTGTTTTTCGACCATCTTGCATGAATCGAGCATCAGTTTTTGAGTGGCGTGAGAGATTCAAGGAAGGCAGGGAGTCTGTGAGGGATGATGAGAGGTGTGGGAGGAGTAAGGAAGTCAATACACCAGAGTTGATTGGCCAAAGGGTTAGGGTGAGGGTTACTATGTTGAGGTTTTAAGGGAGCTCAGGAAGAGATTCCGTTGGAAGAGGCCAGCACTCTTCAAATCGGGTCAGTGGCATTTCCACGAGGACAATGTACCAGTCCACAACTCCATCCTTGTCACAGACTATTTGACCAAAGTGGGCATCAAGTTAGTTCCTCACCGTCCCTATAGTTCAGACCTTGCTCCCTGTGACTTTTGCTTATTCCCTAAACTCAGAGGCTGTCGTTATAAGACAATTGAGCAGATGAAAGAGGCTGTGACGGAGGTCATTGACACGCTCACACAAGAGGGCTTCCATGAGGCCTTCGAAAAGTTGTTGGAACGGTACAACAAGTGTATTGAAGCCGGAGGAGATTACTTCAAAGGGGACTAGAGTTTAATGTGTGTACTATCAATGAAAGTGCCCATGCGAAAAAAGTCTGGAAACTTATTTAATGATCCTCGTACGTGGATGTAACAAGAATTTTTCACCAGTAGGGGAAAGATTGTGATACCGGTACGAATAAATCAATGTAAACAATATTTTCGTTCTATTTAGAATAATTAAGCGATTTTGAAATTAGATGCAAACTTGAATGTATAGAATATTAGATTTTCGCCCAAAAGAAATAAAATCGTAAGTTTTGAAAAGACTAACAGAATGGATATGTAAACCTACAAAAGATGTATTTATCGCTAATTTATATGACTGATTCGAAATTAGATGAAAAAAATTGAAAATTTATCTATAAATCTAATTGGTTAAAAATGTGTTTTAAACAATCTAAAATATGAGCTGTTCCGCAAAGTGTGTTTTTAAACAATCTAAAATATGAACAGTTCCATAAAGAGCATTTTTTCGTATTTCATATAGACTTGGACTGCCAGGTATCTTGTTAATAAGCCTACATATCACTTTTTTGAACAAACTCAGGCTTCCCATTATCAGTGGTACATTGTATGTATTATTTTACTTTTTGTGAGCAGATGGTCTTTTACTAGGGTTTGAGTGACAGATAGTCACCTCAAGACTCCTGGACTCTTCTCAGTATTCTGGCTGATCTTAGTAATACTTAAGTCCGGATGATCTGCACCTGTCCTCTTATTTCCAAGTCTTTCACTCCCTTTGCCAATCCTTTGGGGATTATTCCGAGTGCACCAATTACAATTGGTATCACCGTCACCCACATGTTTCATAGGTTTTTAGTTTTCTATAAAGATCTACATAGTTACCTCTCTTTTCGCTTTATTTTGATTTTGTTCTGTGGTCTGCTGGGACTTTGCCATCCCAGCAGACCACAGAACGGTTGTTTCTTTGTTTTGATTTGTTTTTTTTGTTTTTTTTTTTTTTGTTGTTGTTGACTATCTGTAGGTTTTATCGTCAGGCCTAGATTTGGTGAACCGTTTTTATCACAAAATTCCAGAGAATGTTTGTCTCATTCTTCAGGACGGATTCTGGGCTGTGCGCATACCATATGTTCGTATGATCTAATTTGTATTTCTCACACTATTCCCAGTGGATTACATTCCACATGTAATATAATAGCCGAGGGATTTCGTTTTATGCCTTTGGGTTTAGTTAGGCTGAGAACCTTTCGGCTCATCACATGGGTTACTTAGGTGCAACATTAACGTAGGTGTTGACACGCGCGCGCAGGCGGAGCGGACGTGTCACTCAGAGATGTCACAATAGCCCAGATGGGAAACGGGGCTAGTGAATGCGAATGACGTCACGCACCGGAAGCGCGCAGAGGATTTTGGGATTTTGAAAAAGTCAGTTAGAGAGTTGAGAACTGGACTCCGAACAAGGTTGACTTTCGCTTGCTCACAGAGGCCTTGG
>CAUZXS010003558.1:0-10000 GCA_963585895.1 Sepioteuthis lessoniana
ACGTCTGCGTGTGTGTGTGTATGTTTGTGTGTGTAGTATTAGTAGAAGTGAATTTTATGTTGTCTACACAATATAAATCCCATGTTTAGGCATCAAGTTCGACTATTGGAGAAACTTACCTTTAAGAGTAATTATATTAATGCCCACACACATTCATACACACGTACACACACAAGAAATATATATATATATATATATATATATATATATATATATATATAAACTTTATATAACACAACATACATATTAAATCTATTAGTCTTTTTAATAATTTGGTGCTGGGTGCAATTTTTACGAACATAACCGTTACACCACGATTGCCTCCTATATGTATGATCTTACATTTGAAAAACGATGTGTGTTCTCACCTGATAGTGGATTTTATATCTTTGAGAATCAACAACCGGATATGAAAATTCACATCTCTGGTACTTGTAAAATTTGCCTTATTTCTGTTCATTTTGGGATTCATAAGTCATAAATTTGAATTTAGAACTTGTTTTTATTTTTTATTTGTTAAAAATAACAAATTAACTTATCGTATTTGTTTTTTCCGCCGTAAAACAATATATAGAGAGAAATAATATACTACTCTAAAAATAGATACTTTGTTTCAAAAATATATTCTAACATCTGTTTCCTAAAGACATATGTTTTAAATGCACTCAGACACATTATCAAAGATTTCCAACGATTTCAGGTCGTGTACTATCATATTCCCTTTATCAAGTGACACAGATGGGACTTATCTCTTCCCTACCGAAATAGTAAAATGGAAAGAAAGATTCAGAAAATCATGCAGGGAAGAGACTATCCTATCCCGTATACGTTATTGGACACACAGACATATGTATGTATATATGTATACACACAGACATATATATGTATATATATATATATATATATATATACATATATATATATATATATATATATATGTATATATATATATATATATATATGTATATATATATGTATATATATATATATATATGTATGTATATATATATATATATATGTATATATATATATATATATATATATATGTATATATATATATATATGTATATATATATATATATATGTATATATATATATATATATGTATATATATATGTATATATATATATATATATATATATATATATATATATATATATATATATGTATATATATATATATATGTATGTATGTATGTATGTATACATATGTATGTATATATGTATACACACAGACATATATATGTATGTATATATATGTATATATCTAAAAATAGATACTTTATTTCAAAAATATATTCTAACATCTGTTTCCTAAAGACATATGTTTTAAATGCACTCAGACACATTATCAAAGATTTCCAACGATTTCAGGTCGTGTACTATCATATTCCCTTTATCAAGTGACACAGATGGGACTTATCTCTTCCCTACCGAAATAGTAAAATGGAAAGAAAGATTCAGAAAATCATGCAGGGAAGAGACTATCCTATCCCGTATACGTTATTGGACACACAGACATAACCCATTCATATATTCTCAAATTAGAACAACCATGATGGTGTGTGGGATGTCACACCCGATAATCAGTAAAACGCCTATTGATAGACTGCACTGACCTGACCAACCAAAATGATAATATTTCAATACTGTAAACAATATAAAAGAACTATGTCAAAGTAGACAACACAAAAGTATTTTTTAAAAGCAGTAGGGTAATATATAAGAATTTAAACCTTCAATATCTCATTCATGTACAAGCAAACCCTAAAAAACTAAATCAACAGAAAATTGGCATAAAACAACCTGAAAAGGGTTTGATATGCCATAAAAAAAATCAATCAATCAATCTGAACTGTATAGTTACGCTCAGCTGAATTGTTTGAAATTAACTGTTTTGACGTTTAAATGCGTGTAAACAAAAACTGTACTTAGGCTAAACTGAATTGCTTGGAGTTGAGCTATTTTGGCGTTTAACTGAGTGTTAACAAAAACACTATGCATATAAATTTAGTGTCCTTAGTCGAGGGTGACCCGAAGGCTCCCTTTTCAATAGCTACTACACTGAGGAGAAGGAAAATTCTGAATTCAAACCTGTTAAACTCCGCTTAAAAATTGACCTTGTGTCATATCCTGCCCGAGCGGAGGGGTTGGTAAATAGTACTACACTGAGGTGTAAGGGAGAGCGCTACTCTAATTGAAACCCTGGACGGGGGGGGTCACTCGGCTCGTCTGTCAATGAAGAGTGCAGCCAGCCGCAAGAACTGATGTGAATTGCAGGACTCATACATTTACTAAACGGAATTGTTTGAAACTTTTATCAAAATGACTTAATCTAGCGTTAAATGACCCGAAAAGGGTTGATACGCCGTAAAACAAAACAGCCAACCAACTGATTAACTAATCCACTTCCCAGCATCAAAAATCCATTAGCTCTCCGTTTTTATCCAAATCTACTTACATACTTTTTCTGAAGACTCCATGATTATTCCAATGGCCACCATTTCACCAGTTCTTTTTATCCTATTTACCAACCCCTCTGCTCGGGCAGGATATGACACAAGGTCAATTATTAAGTGGAGTTTAACAGGTTTGAATTCAGAGTTTTCCTTCTCCTACACTAGTTGCCTCACCAAGGCTGAAGAACCCAGTCTGTCCTATTTACCCATAGCTGGAGGGAGAATAATTGGATTCGTACCTTTCCCAAGGGTATTAGTGCTATGTGAAATGCAATCATTCTCGTCTAAGATTTGAACTCAAGTCGCCGTGTCCATTTCCTACGACGATAACCATTACACCACGGGTACCTCCAGTTCTTTTTATACCAATTCTTGTGAAGACCCTGTAGAGACGATTAACCCGAATGATTTTTATTTGCATTTGTTTATTACCTGCAAGTTTTCTTTATTTCAGTTTCTGTTTGATCTATTAAAAATTGGAATTCAAGTATATTAGCATTTGAAGATTTGCAGAACAATTTCCTTTCAAGTGTGTGAAAGTAACACTCTCAAGCAATATATATATATATATATATATATATATATATATATATAAGTTTGAGAACTGTAAGTGAAAACATGCACGTTTTATCGTTTTTAGTATTGACGTTGAGATGTATAGATTATTGTCTAGATGAAATTTGGAAATTTACTAAGCTTCTTGCTTAGATGTGGCACAAGGCCATATGAAAGGGGCACCCAATGAGACTCGAAGTCTAGATGAAATTTGTGTGATGTATGATTGACTTTAAATATTTTATGGCATATCAACCCTTGTGTGTTATTTAATGCCAAATCCTGTTATATATATATATATATATATATATATATCGAGATAGAGAGAGACACACACATATAATGATTTGAAAGAGAATGGTCTTTTAGTAACTTCATTTTAAAACGAATTGTTAGTTCAATTTTACTTGGTTTCAGCAAGTTTCGACCTTAAGCCATTGTACGAAGAAACTTTTTGGTAAAAGTTTTAAAAGAATCAATATGGCAGGGAAGGGGCTATGAAATGTGACCCAGTAACGTTACGCCACAACTATGATATATGTGTGTATGTGTGTGCATATATATGTGTATGTGTGTGTGTATATATATATATATATATGTGTGTGTGTATGTGTCTGTGTGTGTGTCTGTGTGTGTATATGTGTGTGTGTGTATATATGTATATGTGTGTGTGTATGTATGTATATATATATATATATATATATATATGTATGTGTATGTGCATATATATGTGTGTGTATCTCAATTTAAGCATTTCAAAACAATTTTAAATGGTTATTTTTTTTGTTGGTCTCCATTCGACAAGAGATATACATATATATCAAGTTTTGCTCACTATACAGATTCAATTACTCTCTCACCATTCATCTCCATCGTTAATCGCTCCAGGAAGGTCCTCAAGACGGCACCCAGTGTCCGCACTGAGCAGATGAATACAAGTATCTCCTGGTCGACGAGTGAGAGTCCACACGAGAACTTGACTTTTTTGTTAATCTCTTTATTCCCAGCACATCTACTTCGTCTTGCTTCGTTGTTTTGTTAGATGGGGTCAAGTGGCCATACAGATGTTGTTTTGTTGGTACTATTTCCAGGATTTATAGACAAGATCTGAACCGCTATTAACAAATTATCCACCATATGGAAATATAATCTCTGCTAAAATATGATGGGAATTCATCCGAGAGGTAACTACGTCTGTATTATCATTTGATTGCCTCTCCAAGAGTTTGACGAAGCGCTTGTAGAAAAAGCTAGAAAGGAAATTAAAAAGGACACAGCATGTGGTTTTGAATAAATCCTGATATACATGTGTGTGACTGAGAGAGAGAGAGAGAGAGAGAGAGAGAGAGAGAGAGAAATGTAGGAGTGGAGATAGGAACGAGAGAATAATGGGCCTGTCTTATTTGTAAAAAAACTAATAATTCTATGATGACACAGGCCCAGCGGTTAGAGTGTTCGCCAATGGCCCGGGAGACCGGGGTTCAATCCCAAGTCGAGTCATACCAAAGACTCAAAAATGGTATTTGAAGCCACCTTGCTTAACTTTAGACATTATTAGGTATGTTTAAAGGGTAAAGTGGAGTAATCCAGGGAATGGAGTAGCGGCCTTCCCTACACCTATATATATATATATAATCATCCGAAGATAATAAAATATACTGAATTTTAATTTGGTATTTTTTTTACTTTAGCCAATATTTTCGTTGAACCATTACAGCTTATTTATCCAGAGAGAGAGAGAGAGAGAGAGTATAGTTATAATGTTGATTTAAAATTACTAATTATTACTAACTCTAGCTGAAGGCCAGTAGTGTGTGAGCACTAATGAAATAAAGTTACCCTGAGTAGAAAAAGTCATATTCATGAGTATGACTATTTTTTTTTTACCTCCTCTCAATGTATTATTTATATAGGAGGCGAACCTAACATCCAATTATCATCTCTGAAAATGTAATCAACAATCCGAGTGCTGTACTGCTTGCTTTTCACTTGACGCCAATGCCCTTTCGAAAAGGCAGAAACCTATTTTTTTTTCCTCTCTTAAGCTATGGGTAAATAGTAGGGTAGACTATGTTCTTTAACCCTAATAAGTCAAGAGAGAAAACCCGGCTTACAAACCAGCTTTACTTCACTTAAAATCTGTCCTTGAGTCAAACGATGTCTGTTAGAGATAATTTGATTCATATTCCATTTATTAACAATGGACTATTATACAATGGAGGTGTCCGTGGTGTAATGGTTATCATCACAGGATATGGCGATCCGAGTTCAATTCCTGGACAAGACTGATTGCATTTCACATAGCACTAATACCCTTGGGAAAGGTATGAAACCAATTATTCTCCCTCCAGCTATGGATAAATAGTAGGACAGACTAGGTTCTTCAGCCTTGGTGAGGCAACTAGTCTAGGAGAAGGAAAACTCTGAATTCAAACCTGCTAAACTCTGCTTAAAAAATTGACCTTGTGTCATATCCTGCCCGAGCGGAGGGGTTGGGTAAATAGGATTATACAATGAAAATTCCTGGCTAGACTTGAGTTACTGGAGACGTATCAGGCTATGATCCCAGGATTATATGCTAGAGCGTAAAAATACACCACCCACACATATATATATATGAAAACACAACGTATTCTGAGGATGGTTTTATTTATTGGTGAATTATTTACCATCCTTTAACGTTTTAGTCTTACATTAACACTTTATCAGACCAATTTCGATTTTTCAAATGAAACGAATAGAATGGGTTGGTTTTTTAACATTTTATTTCTGTTAGTGACGTTCTGTTTTAAAACAATATAAAACAATATAAAACAATATAAAACAATAGGTTATATATGCACGCATCTGCTCTTATGAAATGTAATGAGACAAAGACACACAGACAGAAATGAGATTGTAAGGGAAAGATCGAAATCCAAGAGGAAATAGAGAAAGAGTGAGAGATTGAATAAAAAGAGTACAAGAGAAAGAGATAAAATAAAGTCAGAGGGGAAGACAGAGAGAGAGAGAGAGAAAGAAAGAGATAAAGACAGAAATGGAGTGATCGAAATCTACATAGGAAATGGAGAGAGTGAGAGTGAAAATAAAAGAGGGATCAAAATCTACATAGGAAATGAAGAGAGATAGGGCGAAAATCAAAAGAGAGAGATCAATTATGACAATGAAGAGAGAGAGAGAGAGAGAGAGAGAGAGAGAGAGAGAGAGAGAGAGATGAAGTCATAACGAGAAAGAGAGGAGAGTAAGTTCGTATGTGTGAAAATATATAGAGAGGAAGTACTCTAAATCGATAGAGAAAAAGTAGAGAGGAAGATAAAGTCAAAAAGAGATAATCAAAACTAAGGCAGGCAGAGAGAGAGAGTTCGTATATGGGAAAATATGTATTGAGAGGGAGTGATTGAAATCTACAGACGAAATGAAGAGACGAAGATAAAGTCAGATGGAGAGACAGAGACAGAGAGTGGTTCTAAATGATGGAATGATAGTCATGGAATTTTATTCTTTCAGCATCCTTACTCATAAGGTTCTCGTCTTTGCACTCTATAATCTTATCTTCCTTTGGGGACCTACAAATTCAACTATATTTGTTTACAAGAGAAGGAAAGTCCGTTGGTTTCAGTGTGACCCTTAGACAGAGCATCAGCTCCTACAGATTGTGACAAAGTGTTTATATTGTTAAAGGAAAGCGGTGATTTATGAGACACCCTGGTTTTCCATTAATAGTCCTAACGACTGAAGATATGAGAGCGAAGTCAAGTATTAGCGTTCTTTGGCTTTATCTTTCAGAAAAACTTATAGGTAAGGGATATGTCCGTTAAGTGACCTTCTTCAAGCAAATGTGTCTCCTAAAAAGCTAGGATGACTGTCATAGTGACCATGCAGCAGAAATAACTGTGTTACATAGTAACCAAAACACTAACCGGCTCATAAGCCTTGTGGGTAGAGTGTTCGCCAATGGTCCGGGAGACCGGGGTTCAATCCCAGGTCGAGTCATACCAAAGACTTTAAAAATGGTACTTGATACCTCCTTACTTAACACTCAGCATTATAAGGTACGTATCAAGGATAAAGTGGAGCAATACTGGGAAAAGAGTAGCACCCTCCCCTACACCTCGGTGTAGTAGCTATTGAAAAGGGAGCCTTCTGGTCGCCCTCGACTACGGTCGCTAACTTTACTCACTTATTTATATATATGGTAACTCCTTATTGCTGGGCTAAAGTGCACCAACTGTTTTGCTATCAACCCATAGTTTAGAGATATGTGTTCATGTCCTTTCTAATGTCCTTCTGTCTTAGGGTGTGTCTTTGTCACGTAATGGTTAAATCAATGGACTGCGGAATCGTAGTAAGCGAGTTCGAATTCCAGTCGTGCTATTACGTTCACTTTCGGTCAAATACCCAGTTATGGATTAAATAATACTACTTCTGTTCTGATACAAGTATGGCTTTGGCAGTGAACTACCTGCAAAGGTTGATATGCCATTATAAAAGGAACCAAACTAAACCTTCTGTCTTGGGTTAAATTCTAAATTCCATCTTGTTTTCGAGGTCTGGTTAGTGTAGAGTTGAACATCATTGAGGTCAACTCAAAACCGAAATGATATATTAGGGTCTCATCTATGGTTAAAATCGGACCGCTTGAAAATTAATAGTATTCAAAAGAATACATTAAGATCATTTTCATCATCATCATATAATACCACCAGCACGGATCTCCCTGACCCTCTTTCGCCACCCGTGTCTATCGTCCATCGCTCCCGGTGCTAGATCTTGCATCGGCACAGAGCTGTTGAATATAGGTTCTAGCTGACCGTCTTGTCTTTGTTCGTCCATAACGATAAATTATTTGTATAAAGAGATACATCAAAATACACATTTTTACTAAGTATTATCATTAGTCACAATGGAATATGATACTCAAGTAACTGTTTGTCCTGTTGGCTAGGGCTGTAGAATACACCGACTGCTTCTCTGCAGAGGGGTAAGACCCCCCACCAACGAGTGTCCTGGATATGACACTAAACAATCTGATGGTGAGGTTCCAGCAGTGCAGGAGCTTTGGAGAATGCGGAATACCCCTTCATTGCCATTGCTCCCAGGTCCACTCTTGCCCGGAGTGGTAGCACCTGATAGGGCCCTGTCTATGGGTTAAGTAGAACTAACGGCATACTTATGCTAAACTGAATTGTTTGATTACACTGAATAGCCAGAAATAGAAATATTTTTGACAATTAAACCATACTTACATTTAAACTGCGTGCTTATGCTAAACTGAATTATTTGAAATAGAACTGTTTTGACATTTAACTGTGTGTAAACAAAATCTGTACTTATACTAAACGGAATTAGCTGAATTAGAACTGCTTGACTAAATTGAATAGTTAGAAATAGAAACTTTTTTCACAATTAAACCATACTTACATTTAAACTGCGTACTTATCCTAAACTGAATTTTTTGAAATCGAACTGTTTCTGACATTGAAACTGTACTTACACTAAAGTGAATTGTTATATATAACTGTTTGAATAAACGAAATAGTTTGAAATAGAAATATTTTTGACAATTAAACTGTGTACGCATGGTAAACTGAATTGTTTTGAATAGAACAGATTAATTACATAAAAATGGATTTGGAATTAAATAACCTACAAAGGTTGATATACCATTAAACCCAACTAACCAATCAAGTAACTGTTGTGAATGCAAGTGATATACGCAGAGATATGATTTCTAGCATTCCTTTCTGACGTAAAAATTCAATGAACTATTCTTATTAAATAATCATATTTACTCGAAGTTTCAAGTATCTATTGCAAATATATTTTGCAAAGACCTAGTCGACCCATATTGAGAACCTTAAGGAGTACAATCACCCCAAGTCTGAGTAGATCTGGGAGTGATAGCAAGGAAGGGATACTCGATATATACCAGATCATGGGGGCCTTACAATCGGGTAGAATTTAGATTCACTGGACTATGCATACATCTGTGTTATATATGGATTCTTCACTTGCAAACGGAAATGGGACGTTTAAATGTGTTTCAGATGTGAGAAACCGATATCTGCTCGGCAAATAGATTGTTTTCGGGATTCAGATGAGAAGCAAGACATGGGTTTCTGTGTTGGACCGAATTTAAGAATCACAACAAACAGCCGTTAACTTAATCAACTTCAAACGGAAGGATGCCCAAACGTTATCTATTTATATACCTATCTATACTCAATATCAACGGGTTGTGATGGGAACATTCACTGACTCTCTAGGATATAACCTTATGACCAATCGCTTCTGGCAGGTCATTTTGACTTCAAATGTCAATCGATTTATCAATCTATAAGTCTCTCTCTCTCTCTCTCTCTCTCTCTCTATATATATATATATATATATATATATATATATATATTATTGTGTGTGTGTGTTATACACGTATGTATAATATATATGTATATGAAAACTCTCTTGCTCTCTCTCTCGCTCTCTCTCTCAGATATATATATATATATATATATATATATATATATATATATATATATTATTGTGTGTGTGTGTGTGTTATACACGTATGTATAATATATATGTATATGAAAACTCTCTTGCTCTCTCGCTCTCTCTCTCTCTCTCTCATATATATGTATATATATGAACAAGGCAGATAAAATATGGCAAATATATGCTTGAAAATATATATATATAAAATACAATAGAAATATATTGATTGTATACATATATTTTTATGATTTATATATATTATCAAACATACATACTCAGTAGATATACCTAAACACGTAGAGATGAAAAAGAAAGATTAATTGGTTGGTTGCTTTGGTTTTTTATGGCATATCAACCTTTCTAGGATATTTAATGCCAAATCCATTTTCATACAAATAACCAGTTCTCTCTCAATTCAGTTTAGCATGAGTACACAATTTAATTGTCAAAAACATTTCTATTTCAAGCTATTCAGTTTAGTCAAACAGTTTTAAT
>CAUZXS010003558.1:15000-22500 GCA_963585895.1 Sepioteuthis lessoniana
GATTTGGAATACACCATACTAAAGGCTGATTGTCACAACTGGTGAATTTCAAAAATGCAATCTAACACTTTAGAAGAACGATATGCAAAAAAAAATATGTTTTAAACTTGGAAAAAATGCCACAGAAACGTATGGAATGCTTCAGACTGCTTTTGGACCGTCTTGCATGAATCGAGCATCAGTTTTTGAGTGGCATAAGAGATTCAAGGAAAGCAGTGAGTCTGTGAGGGATGATAAGAGGTGTGGGAGGAGTAAGGAAGTCAATACACCAGAGTTGATTGAGCCGGGTTAGGGCTACTATGTTGAGGTTTTAAGGGAGTTCAGGGAGAGATTCGGTCGGAAGAGACCAACACTCGTCAAATCGGGTCAGTGGCATTTGCACCAGGACAATGCACCAGTCCTTAGCTCCATCCTTGTCACAGACTATTTGACCAAGATGGGCTTTTAGACAGTTCCTCACCCTCCCTATAGTTCTGATCTTGCTCCCTGTGGCTTTTGCCTATTCCCTAAGCTCAGAGGCTGTCGTTATGAGACAAGTGAGATGAAAGAGGCTGTAACGAAGGTCATTGACACGCTCACACAATGGGACTTCCATGGGGCCTTGTAGAAGTTGTTGGAACGGTAGAACAAGTACATTGCAGATGGAGGAGATTACTTCGAAGAGGACTAGAGTTTCAAGTGTGTACTCTCAATAAAAGTGCCCGTACGAAAAAAAAGTCTGGAAACTTAACGTATGCATTTCGTATATATATAATTCCAGCTATGGGTAAATCGTAGGGCAGACTGATTTTTTTTTTACCCTTGGTGAGGTAACTAGTCTAAGAGAAGGAAAACTCTGAATTCAAACCTGTTAAACTCTTCTTAAAAATTGTCCTAGTCTCATGTCCTGCCTAAGCGGGGGGGGGGTGGACTGACCACAAAACATTTATATATATCAACATGAATAGATCCATGAAGAGATTTGTATCTTTTAAAGAATTATTTATTTTGTTCTTAGATACGTTTATGTTTTCAGCTAGTTGCTTTCGTCAGAGAACATATGTAGCTCAAGACTATATGAATGGGGCACCCAACGAGACTCAAACTCACTCGTATAGGTTTGTCATTAGAAAGTTTTTTCAGGTTTTGTATCGTTTATATAGAGGTCACTGTACTGCGTTTGATTTCTCTTCTTGCTCCTCACTTTCTTTTTCTCAGAATGTGCTTACTGGTCTCTCTTTACCCCAATTAGTCTTTTCTATTTGATATGTTATAAAGTTTTTTTATTTTTTTAATCTGGATTGTTATATATATATATGTGTGTGTGTGTGTGTGAGAGAGAGAGCGCGCGGTTGAGCGTAAATATATTTCAAGTAAAAATAAGATAATGACTAAACAAGTTATAATTTCAGGACTCCGTTTCCCGCTGTTAATTAGTTGGTCAGCTTGTATAGAAGACATGTTGAATATTTTCTCTTTAAAATACGTGATATCGGTCTGCATTTGTAAAGATTTTACAAATTAAAAGACTTTCTATCATTGAATTTTGATCTTATATATATATATATATATATAATGAGTTCGATTTTGGACGGGAATAACATGCGGCATACAGGTATGTTAGGATGGGTATCTCGGGTGGTGTAATGGTTAGCAAGCTAGACTAGCAAACCTTCACGAGTGAGTTCGAGTCTCATTGGGTGCCCCATTCATATGGCCTTGTACCACATCTGAGCAAAATATTTAGTAAATTACTTCAGGTATGTTAGGATATAATTCGGTGACAACAATCTGACAAAGTCGGGTGGTGTCGGAAGATACTGCTGGGGCGCTCCGGGCTTGTGGTAATGATGCTTCAGCCCCGAAACCATGCCTGAACACAGAGTCATCATCTGATGAAGGTTTTATTGGAAGCAATGCTGTTGTACAAACATCAATTATTGTATGATACCTACTATATATGTTAAAACTGGATTTGGTATTGAATAATCTACAATAGTTGGCAACCCATAAAAAGAAACAAAACCTCTTTATTTATGCAGTTTGTTTTGTTTATTGTTTATTTTTCATCTTGAGAATATACACTCATACAATAAAATGTGCATAAGTCGACCTTTTGATCTTAGGGCGTTCTTTCTCTACAAAACGAGGATTCGACTTATACAGTAGGGCTAAAATCTAAATCTTTACCAGAGAGGGGTCACACAGGTAAAGATTTCGGACCCCGTCGGCCTTCTCCTAAAAAAGGGCGCTTTAGGCACCATTTGATGAACCAAACCCTTCGAAGGAGTCTGGAGAGATGGCCCACTTGTCGAGCGTTACCGACTTCACTCTATCCGTCCTCTCACAAGTGGCGCTTTTTATGCTTGCTTTGAAAAAAAATTGCATAAACTCCTTTTGCAAATTCTCGTCACTGGAGAACATGTAACATTAAATTGAGGTAAATGGCTGACCATGTTTTCTCTCTTGGACGTACCATTCATTCTGCGTGCTTGCTTTGTCATATGGGGTTAGCTGTCATCTCTTTTCCGTTTAATTCTTCCACACACACGAAAGTCATTCAATAACTAAGAATTTTTTTCCTTCAAAGTAAAACCTTCGATAGTTTGGAAATCGTTTATATCAATTTCAAAATGGCAGCAGATCAAACGTTGCCCCAGGCTTGAAAAGAAATCTGTCATCAACTGTTTGGTGGCTGAGAAGAGCAAACAATACGATATTTACAGAAGATTGTAGGATGTGTACGGAGAAATATGCTTTAGTCAAAAAAAGGTTTATCAATGTGCTGTGCGTGGGTATGCCACTACGAGCCTAAGTTGAATTGATAGTCGATAGATGAGAATCCTATACTCGTCGGTAAAGGAAAAGTTAAATGCTCAGAATTTAAAAAGGAACGAAATTCTGACAGGGACTTGAAAGGACTCATTTATATAGATTTATTAGAAAAAGATGCAACAGTAAATATTTCTTCCCATTGCCAACTCCTCTGGTACAATTCACCTCATTTATCGATTGTCCCTCGTATATATATATATATGTATATATATTAGATGCGTAGGCTCTCGAAGAGATATGTACTTTTTTATGATTTATTTATTTTGTTCTTACATACGTGTATGTTTCCAGCCTGTTGCTTTCGTCAGAGAATATGTATGGTACAAGACCTTGTTAATGAGGTACTCAATGAGACTTGAACTCACACATGTTTGCTGTTTGAATGGTTTTCTGTTGGCTATGGGATTTTATGGATCTCATTCCACTATTTTTCTTAAAGTGTGTTTACCTTAGTCTACTTTACCCTTCATTTGCTTTTAATATTTGATAATGTGTGTGTGTGTTGAAGTGGTTTCGGATTTCACTTAGTGGAGCAATCCAGGGAAAGGAGTGGTGCCCTCCCGTACGCCTCAGTGTAGTAGCTATTGAAAAAGGAGCCCTCTGGTCGCCCTCGACTGTGGTCACCAACTTACTTACTTTTATATATCTAGGTGTGTGTGTGTGTGTGTGTGTGTGTGTATATATATATATATATATATATATATATATATATATATATATATATATATATATATATATATACATGCAATTTATTTTACCTGCATATTACAAGAATGTTTACATAATCCATATCTTATTAAAATATATATTTATATATCACATATATAAGAACAAATCTTGTATATCTTATATGTATACTTTGTGTTATATATATATATATATATATATATATATATATATATGTGTGTGTTATTCCGTGTCTAATTTAATACGTGGTTACGAGTTGTGACATGATCTGCCATGTCTTCTATATAGGTAATCTTTTTACAATA
The DNA here is from genome assembly GCA_963585895.1 of Sepioteuthis lessoniana. Lineage (NCBI taxonomy): Eukaryota > Metazoa > Mollusca > Cephalopoda > Myopsida > Loliginidae > Sepioteuthis > Sepioteuthis lessoniana. The sequence continues at coordinate 18,807 of CAUZXS010003558.1, forward strand.
TACATGCCTGATGACTAAGTGTATTTCTTGAGACTTTTTGTGTGTGGTAGAGTGGATTGAAATATACTGGTAACTATTTTTTCTAATAATTTCTCTCTCTCTCTCTCTCATATATGCATGTTTGTTTCCATTTGTGTGTATGTATGATTCATGTTTTATTCCACTTTGGTTTGAATCTATCTATAGATCTATTTTCCTTTATTTGAAGTAGCGTGTAGTCGTTAGTTTGATATATGGGCATTATTACAAAATAACCTTGTCTACATTCGTATAGGTGTTTCGATACATTCAGTTTTCTGTTTTGTGTTATTTTAATATTGCTCCTTTGAAGTGATATCCTTGTATTAAGGGCCTGTGTTGATCTTACGTATAATTCTTTGCATTTACTACATTAAATTATGCAGACAACGTTTTTTGAGTTACAGCTTAAGTCTTTATTTATTTTGAATTTTGTTTCCGGGTTTTTAAAGGTGTAGGATTTTCCTTCTATATTTATATCATATATTTTACATCTTTTATTATTGCATTTGGTAACCCTTTATGTTGTTTTTTTTTCTCTAAATGTAGAAAAATAAATAACCTACAAAGGTTGATATGCCATAAAACCCAACCAACCAAACCAAAATCATTAGAGCTCTACGCAGTATTGTGACTCTTTTCTCACAGCTAATTTTCTCTTCAGAGAATCCTGACGAGTTATGTCCCTTTGTATGAGATTGATTTGGTAGCATCCATCTCCTCTTTTAATAGCATGTGACATATTGTCCAGGGATACATGATACCAGCAATTAGCCAATTCTTTACTTGCCATAAAGTACAAGATGAATTGCTCTTTTAAGGTCAAAGAACTCCAACTGCTTTTCCATTAACTTTTAGCTGGGAGAGGGAGAACTAAGCTCATGCCTTTATTAAGAGTGTTGTGTTGTGAGAATGGCTCTAAACTCAATCTGGAGGTGATGGTTCTGTTCTGGAGCTTAGAGTACCCTCCGGTTTCATTACTCCTAGGCTTATTCTGACCCGGATTTGTAGTGCCTGTTAGGGTCCAATCCAAAAATTATTAATTTTACATAAGAATATTTTTAAAAAATTCTCAATTTTATAAATTATCTTTGCTCAGATAGTTAGTTGAAGTTACTATTATTTACCAAAGATTATTATTATTAGATCCTTGATACCATATAATTATATTAAAATTATTGATGTTAGATAGGCATACTTGAAACCATATAACTGTGCTAACCACATAAATAGCAACTAAAATTTAGTTGTCATTATTTCCACGTTAACTCTGAGGAATTACCATTGTTAGGGTTCTATTCTATAAGACAAGTATGTTTGGAAAGTGTTCACATAGATTAGCTATACTTAAGAATGTTGGTCCAGTCAGTCACAGCTGTAGAATACACTGACTGCCTCTCTGCAGAGGGGTAAGACCTCAGCAACGAGTGTTCTGGATATAACGCTAAGCAATATCAGTCCTTTCGGCTGGGGCTGTAGAATACACACTGTATTTCTGGAAAGGAGTAAAACTCCCCAACGAGTGTCCTGGATATGATATTAAACAATCTGATGGTGAGGCTCCCGTAATGTTGGAGCTTTGTGGAGTGCAGAGTACCCTTTCATTGCCATCGCTTCCATGTTCACTCTAGCTGGTAGTAGTAGTACCTGATAGGGTCCTATCTATGGGTCAGATAGGACTGATTGATATTTAAACTGAGTGCAAAGAAATGACTGATGCTAAATTGAATTGTTTAAAATAGAACTGTTTGATCATTTAACTGTGTGTAAGTAAATGATTGAATTGTTTGTGTTAAATAGTAAAACTTGAAGATACTAAAGTTTGTTTAAATCATTTATAGTAAATAAAAGTATTCGTATTTGATAGAAATAACTGAAACCGTTTAACTGTAGGCAAAAAATATGCCCAGGCTCGATTAAAAATGTTATCTAAAAAAAATGGTGTTTAGAAATTATATATTTAATACACATGTACAAAAAGGATTTTCATTAAATAGCCTAAGATGGTTGAAATGCCATAAAAACCAACCATTTCAAGTGTTATATATTTAATATATATGTATAAAGAGAAATCGGCATTAAATATCCTACAAAGTTTGATATGCCATAAAACCCTACCTAAACAAACCAAATCATATATATTTAATATATATGTATAAAGAGAAATCGGCATTAAATATCCTACAAAGTTTGATATGCCATAAAACCCAACCTAACCAAACCAAATCATATATATTTAATATACATGTATAAAGAGGATTTGGCATTAAATAACCTTCACTGTTTGATATGCCATAAAACCCAACGTAACCAAACCAAATCATATCTAAAATATACGTATAAATAGGATTTGGTATTAAATAACTAACAATGTCTGATGTGCAATAAAACCCAACCCAACCAAACCAAATCATATTTAATATATATGTATAAATAGGATTTGGTACTAAATAACCTACAATGTTTGATATGCCATAAAACCAAACATGAAAATGTATTAATAAAACAGTTTCATTAGGAATAAGTACATGAAGCTATATAATTGCTTATAAAAATTAGTTTCTTGAAACGATATAATTGTTCAAAATACTTTAAATCATAATTTTTTACCTGTTATTAAATTGGAATTCTTGATACTTTTTTTTTTGACTATTCAAACAAAAAAAAAAAAGAGATCATTAAACAGGATTGTTATTTGATAATATATTATGCATAAATAAGACTGACTCCAACATATTAGGCGGGTGTCCTCGTGGTGTAATGGTTAAAGCGATGGACTGCGAAATCGTAGTAAGCGAGTTCGAACTCCAGTCGCGCTATTACGTTCACTGTCGGACAAATACCCTTGGGAAAGGTATGATCCCACTATCCTCTATGGGTTAAATAGTACCACTACTATTCTTCTAAGAGAATGGCTTTCGCATTAAATAACCTACAAAAGTTGATGTGCCATTTGACAAAAAACAACAAACCAACCAACCAACATATGATCACCCAACTGAATTGTCAAACGTAAAAGTCTTACAGAAAATCTTATGTAATTTGATTAGCTCATACATCAAAGATAGCTGAGACTTTCACGGCTAACTTTTATAAGCAGTTCTCTTTGTACCATTGCTGTGTACATATCGAAAGGAATCATTTATATGCTTAAGACTAATTCTCTCTCCTTCTCCAAAAGAGTCAGTGTTCGCCAATGATCCGGAAGACCGAGGTTGATTCCCAGGCCAAAGATTTTTAAAAATGGTACTTAATGCCTCTTTGCTTAACACTCAACGTTATAAGGTACGGATTAAGGGTACGTGGAGCAATCCAGGCAAAGGAGTACCTACCTCTCCAACACTTCAGTGTAGTTGCTATTGTAAAAGAAGCCATCGAGTCACCTTCGACTACGGCAGGCCAACTTTTATACATATATATATATATATATATATATATGTGTGTGTGCGTGTTGGCCTTAAAAATATTGGCCCAGTCAGTCGGAGCTGTAGAATACATTGGCTGCCTCTCTGCAGAGGGGCAAGACCTCAGCAACGAGTGTCCTGGATATAACGCTAAGCAATCTCAGCCCTGTCGGCTGGGGCTGTAGAATACACTAACTATATTTCTGAAAAGGAGTAAAACTCCCCAACGAGTGTCCTCGATACGACAGTAAACAATCTGATGGTGAGGCTCA
>CAUZXS010003558.1:27500-30728 GCA_963585895.1 Sepioteuthis lessoniana
CACCCTCTCTCCGCCGTCTCCACTGTTGTGCTGCATTCTGCAAGTAAATATTGTTGCCCCAGAAAGCGAACACTTAAAGCTGGTAGAGAAAAGCACCTCGCCAAGTCGCAGTGCCGTGGAGCTCTTACGCTCCTTGACGGCCCCTGCTCACACGCGCACACGACAATCCGAGCCTACCCGAACACCCACCCCCACCTTCACTTCCCCTATCCAGCGACTGGGCTCGAACCAGCACCCCTCGAGCAAACGGTGTACCTCTCCGACCGAACAAGACGATCAAAACGAAGAACACGATCGCCAACAACAACAACAACAACACAGCAGCAGCAGCAGCACATCTATCAGTCTCCTCCCATAACACCCACACCCTCCCCTCTCCCTACCCCCACCCTCTCTCCCGTCTCCTCTCACCTCCACCGTCTCCCACAGCAGAAGCAGAAGCACCGCCAGGCCCACCAACGTTACTATCTCCCAGGAGCAATTTCGTCTCCACCCATTCAGTGGCTCTAACAACTCCGCAACCCCCGCTGACGTCGGCTTCGTCGCCGTCGCCTCCACCGTCACCGCCCTCGTCTTCGTCACCCCCACCCCCACCACAGCAGCAGCAGCAGCAGCAGCCTTCCCCTCTTTTGCCTCCGCCGCCGCCACGCCTCCGCCCTACCACCTCCAGCTACATCAATTGCAGCAATTTCATCAGCACCACTACCACACCACCACCACCAGCAGCAAACAACACCACAGCTCCTCCTCCGTCAGCAGCAGCAACAACAACAACAACAGCCCTACCATCCACACCACCACCACCACCAGCAACACCATCACCACCATCAGAGCATCAGGCATTACTCTCCTCTCCGTCAGTCCCTTCACCCACAACGCTGTCTCCATCACCGTCGACCCCCTCGTCTCCCTCATCGTCCCTCTCTTCGCTTTCCCCGGCTAACGTCTTCTCGCCGGCGCAACCATCAGGACTAGTCGTTGCCAGCCGGGCTGTCGTCACGGGTCTCCCCATCGTCTTCGTTGGGAGCGGGTCTCCTATCTGCCTTCACAGTGGCTGCCGACAGGGGCGGCGGTGTCTACCGCAGTTCATCCTCTTGCGAATCACCCGCGCTGCGAGCAGGGTGATGTCCTCATCAACAACGTCTGCATCTTCGCCCGTTACACATAACGGGCACTTCACGAAAATATCTGGGGTTCCCTGCCCGGCGACGCCGACCCGATACACGGCCCCAGTGCATATTGATGTAGGGGGTGTCATCTATACCTCTTCATTAGAGACACTTACCAGGTAAGCTAGTTAGAAATCCAAGTATAGCAAGGTCTATATCACTATTTGTTTACTTGCCAGTAAAATTCAGAATTACTGTTTTATCTATAAATATATCTAAAAATATTTTTAAAGAATAAGGGAGAGTAACTGTTTTTTCAAAAAAAAAAAAAAAAAAGAACGAACGATGATGGTGGGAAGGGGCAAAGCACCTGTCCACATCGACGTGGGGGGAGTTATCTACACTTCGTCCTTAGAGACATTGACCAGGTAAGAAGAGACTATAACTGAATGATTACAATTTTATTTTGTATTATATTTAACAATGTATTTGCTATGGAAAGTCGCAGCCTTCAAAACATTCTTTTTCTAAGGCTTCAAATTGGGGAAGAAGAAGAAGAAGAAGAAGAAGAAAAAATAACCGTCAAATTTGATATATTTTCTTTTAATATAAAAGAAAAGAAAAAGAAAGAAGAAAAAAAGATGAAATTGCGGGTGTGTAGCGAATCGAATCATCTCTTTGCGCGATTGAACACCGCTACACGAGAGTTGACCTTGTATTCCATGTTTTTGTTTGTTTTTTTTGCTGTTGTTGTTTTTTTTTTGTTTTTTTTATTTTATTTATTTTTTTTTTTATCTTTACCAAGAATTTTTCAGATTTTTTTGTGTACGTGGATTTTGTATTTAGGTGATTTGTTCATCTCTCTATTTTTCTTCCGTGGTCTAGTTCGTTTCTATATATCATTGTTCGTATCCACCTATGTATCGCAGTCTATCAATCTTTTCTTGAAGCCTATTCAATCTATCTATCTATCTATTCATATCTATCTATCTATCTATCTATCTATCTATCTATCTATCTCAGTCTATCTATCTATCTATCTATTCAAGTTCATGTCATATCTATCAGTATATCGTTGTCTCTTTCAAATCTCTCTCTTTCTATCTATCTATCTATTTATTATAGTCTGTTTTGTATTTGCATGTATCCATCTGTTCTGATATACCGTTATCTGTTTCTACACTAATATATATATATATATATATATATATATATATAGTATATATATATATATATATATATATATATTTTATTATTCATTAAATGTGTTCGTTTCCACTTGTTTAAACTTTGATGAAAAGACAACCTTTTTTATTCGTTTATTTTTCACATCCCGATTTGAAATCAGTGATATAGAGTTTAATGGTGCGTATACGAAAAAAAAAAATTTGCTGTTTAAGGTAGATACGACACACAAAACCCCAAAATATGGAAAGATTCAAGGTATGCAGAAAAACTGCGCACACGCATAAAGACAGACACACGCGGACACACACTAATATACGTACGCATATATTTCTATTTTCTCTTGGTATTCTAACATATAAATATATTTTTTTAATTTCCTGATGTTTACTATCTAAATACATAGCTTTGCTGATTGATAGATTAGAACTGCCAGATACCAATCTAACTATCGACCTTTTATTTGTCTTCAAGTCGAGTCACCTAATTGCTTTTTAAAAGTGAATTAAGACCTTTATTCCTCCGTTTCCTTGAGTAGGTCTCCATTAGACGCTTTTTAAATAGGCGTTATATACATGTGTGTGTGCTGTGTGTATGTGTTGAATGTCTTTCTGTGAGTGTGTGTATGTCGAAATATTGTACCTATATATCTAATATATTTACCTGTCAGTTTATTCCGAGCCATTCTATCAGCCATACTGTCCGCATTTGTATCGATCTGTCTGTTTCACGGTGGTCTAATCGCAATGGTTATCAAACGAATTTTCTTCGCTACACACACACACACACACACACACATACACACACACACACACATAAGGAAGAGAATGTTCCCTAGTACATAACGACTATTGAGCTTCGTAAATACCCGCCTATCCACTGACAACCTCACAGGTTGTGTACAATCGATCTCTTTCCGTTCCATAAATAAGGT